>JASEKS010000263.1:0-148318 GCA_030770415.1 Pleoardoris graminearum
TTATATTATATTATATTATATTATATTATATTATATTATATTATATTATATTATATTATATTATATTATATTATATTATATTATATTATATTATATTATATTATATTATATTATATTATATTATATAACTTTATAATTATATTAATATAAATTAGTTATATTAATAAAATATCGTCTTTATTTATAATCTAACTAAGGTATTAAACTAGTTTAAAAAATAAAATTAAAGATTTTCTGTATTTTACTAATAGTTAAGATTTAAATATTATAAAAAATATATATAGTTTATTAAAATCTAGACTAAATAAAAATAAAAAGACTAATTTAAGTATTAAATTAAGTTTAGAATAGATAGAGTTATTTATAGAAAAGTAGAATAATATACTATAAAAATTAATAATAACTATATTTTATTTCTTTTTAATTATTATAAGCTAGTTATTAAAACTAAAGACTACTATACTAAGTACTAGTAATATATTAATTATAAGTTTATTATTAAAAATTTAGAAATTTAATATTTATTAATAATTATATAATTAATATATTAATATATAAATATAATAAAAATATTAATTTTTTAACACATTTAGGAAATAGGTATATATCTACTCCTCCTTTTTTTAAAACCCTTTTAGTTATTCCAAGCTACTATGGCTACACTTTTCACTTTATTAAAATATAAATATATATATATATTAATAAAATATACTATTTATTATTGTATATATTAAAATAAATTAATTATATATCTTTTATAAAAAGTTAATTACTCCTAAATTAGTGTATTAAAGATTTTTAATAATTACTATTTTTTTTTACCTAAAGCTTATATATAAGGAGCCCCTAATAGGGCTAATTAGATTAACTAGTTTTTTTTTTTAGATCGGTTTATTTACCGTATTATTAAACTTATTAAAAAAAAAGTTTTATTATTTTTAAAAAGGTATTATTTTTAATTAGTTTATTTTTTTATTACTCTATTATATTTTATTATTATAGTAGCTAAAAAAATTTTAAAATAAAAATCCTATATACGTACTATCGTAAGTTGTATTAATATAGGTAAATAAAAACTAGTACTAGTTTTTATATTAACTTTATTTTTATTAAATATAAAATTAGTTAAAAAGTAATTTTTATTACTAAAAATAATTAAATTAAGTCAATAATTATAACACTATTATAAATTATATTAATAAAATTTAAAACATAATTATTATATAGTACTTAGACTATTAAAATTTTATTTATATTTAGATATACTAAAAGAAGGAAGTTTTTTATATTATAGTTTATAAGTATATTATGTATTTAAGCTATAGTAAACCGTATAATAATATTTAAAAATAGTTAGTAAATAAAATTAATAAAAATATAATTATAAACTCTAAGACAATATAAACTATATTAAAAATAAATAGTTATTTTTTTTATTATTATTATTATTATAAAATATAGACTAAAGATTAATATATAAATAAAAGAGCGAGATTTTAGATATTTGAGTTCCCGTATACAATACTAATATTAAAAAATTATTATAAATACTTTCTTTTAGACGCTAATTATAAAGCGGAAAAAATAAAAAAATAAAAAGTAAAAAGTAAAAAGAAATTTTATAAAATTTGTATAATAAGAGATATAATAGCTTAAAAAAAATAAAGAGTTATAAATAATAGGTAATACTATTTAAAGTAATATAGATTAACTAATAGATAGTATAGTTAGTTATATTTATATAAGCTTAAAAATAACTATTAAATAGTGTAGTAAACTAGACAATACTTATCTTTAGAGTAAAAAGTAAATTCATACTATTTATAAGATAAGATAATTAAGATTAAATATATATATAATAGGCGAGTAATTAGGTAACCTAGTTACGTAATTAACTCGTAATTAAAAAAGATATATAAGTCTTAATATTATAATATACCTCTTAGGTAAGTTACGTTTAAGTAGTAAGCCTATCTTAAAATTACCTAAAGTAAATTTTAGTCTTATAATATTTTCTTATAAAGATTACGGCTTACTTAATTCTTTTTATTAAATTTTTCTTTTATACATTTAGATACTATTTATTTTTATAGTAAGTTTACAGCTCTAGATAATCTACTTAACTAATTACTTATAGTAGCTTATTTTATTAGTTTATCCTAAGTAAGACTTATTTTTTATATTATTCTATAATTAGTTATTATTTTTTATTTTAACTAATTGTGTCTTCTATATTTAGTAAGTAGGTAAAGTTATAGATATAATAAATAAGTAGTAAGTTATATAAGTAAAAGTAGCTCTACTGCGCTAGTTAGGTATAATAGTTACTTAAATTATTCTTCTCTTCTTCTTTTTAGTTCGTAATAATTTTTATTATAATAAATAATATTACTATTATTATCTTATTCTATCTATCTAAGTATTACTAACTAATTATAGAGTACTTTTAGATATTTTAATACTTACTTCTTTACTTATAATAAATAGTAACGTAGTAACTATAGTTATAGTAATTAAAATAGTTATAATAATTATAATAGTTAATCTATAAAAGCTATTTCTTTTCTTAATTTTATTAAATTAGATAATAATAATAACAATCCGTTAGCCTTAAACTATAATAAAAAAGAGTAGGGTAGTAGTAGTTAGATAATTATTAAAAGTAAAAAAAAACCACCTCTTAAGTTTAGTAAGTAGTTTATTCTAAACTATAAGACTTATATACGTAGTGCTTTATCTAGTAATTTAATAAAAGTCTACTTTAAAAATTTTAATTCTATAGGTACGTACTATTATTATTATATAACCTATATATATAATTTACTATATATCTTATTAATTATATTTCTATTATATACTACTAATTATTATAGTTCTATTAGTATCTATACTATCTATATAATCTTTATTAAACTTATAATTAAGTATAACACTACAAATCCTATAATAAGTAATTATTTTTTAAATTTTAGTTTATAGATTATACTAATACGTTATAGTTTAATAATAAAATTATATTTACTTCTAAGGCTATTTATAAAATTTTTAAATAGTACTAGACTTCTTTAGTACTAAATACTAATATAATATTATTATGTAATTAGAGTCTATTAGGCTCTTTTAATTAAAACTAATATCTAGATTCTATTTTTAGTAACTAGAACTATAATAATCCGGCTTATAAGTATCCTTTTAGGCGTATTTTAGCTATTACTAATTTTTATTTAGCACCCTGCTATTATCTATTTAAGTAGTAGATAGCTAATAATACTACTTAAGTAATAAGCTAAAATATTAATTTAGAGGAAAATTTTACTAATTATTTAAATAAATGTATTTTAAGTCTAAATTAAGAGTAGTTTAATTTATTCTTAAGGGGGTATAATATATATATAAAATTAAAATAATAGTATTATAATTATAATTATCTACTAGAGTATTAGGAGATAAAAAATAAATTATACTTTTATAGCTAAGGTCTTTCTCTTTAGACTTTTAACTGCTTTTATCTACTTTAGACTCTAAACTATTTTTATTTTATTTAAATTTTAAGCAGGCGTCCCTATTTTAGTAAAACTTAAAAGTATAAATATAAATAACTATATAAGCTACTTTATAAAACTTTAGCTATATTATAGTTATAATTATCTACTCTTTTTATAATTAATTTTCTTTATTTTATATTTTTTTATTTAGATTTCTTTTATTTAAAATAAATAAAATTTAATAGGCTCTCTTCTCTCTACTTTCTATTTACTTAATAATTAGTAACTATATATCTTATAGATTAAGTAGTTCTCTAAAGTATATAAATTATTATTATATAAGCGCCTTTATTAATCTATTAGTAGGTATATTTCTAGTTTATAAATAGATTACTTTAAATAATTCTTTTATATATTCTTAACGTAGCTATATATTTTAAATATTAATATAGTATAATTAAGTTATAATTCTTTTGTTAGCTCTAACTATAAGCTTAATTATTTATTAATTATTATAGTAGATTCTCTAAATAGATTCTAAATTAAGTATAATTTTATAAAAACAACGCTTTAAAGCTATTACTTCTTTACTTATATATTTTAAAGTAATCAGTTTAGCTTTTATTATTAAAGTAGTAATAGTAGTCTATTTAATTATTTTTTAAAATATTATACTTCTAAATATTATTATAATATAGCCGTAGGATAATCTCTTTATTTTAAGATTATTAGTAAATAATACGTCTTTATAAATTATAAGATTAGGTCTATTATATTATTTATATTAAATCGCCTACTAGTAGGTATAATATAGGTAAATAATTACCTTATTAATTGTAGTAAAGTATTATAGACTTAAATTTATTAAAAACTGTAATAGCTTTAAAATCGTAAATATAATATTTAATTAAGGTATAATAACTATATATAAAATTAATGTTATATATTTTTAATATTACTTAATATTCTGCTTAGAAGCTTTTCTAGTAAACTTAATAAACTTCTTTAAGGGGAGAGGTATATTAGAGCAACTACTACTTTTATTAAAACTAAATTTTTTATAATCTTATTAATATATATATTATAAATAAATATAATTATTTTATTTTTATAATTATAGACTACTCTAACTCTAAAAAACTATTAAATAGGCCTCTTTGCTTTAATTTTATATTTTAAAATAATTTAGCTCTAAAACTGTTTTACTATTACTTTATAATTTTTATAATATAGTAATAGGATATTATTTATATAAAATAAAATAATAACCGTTTTCTTATAATTAAAGAAAAGATAAAACTCTTTTTTAAATACTATAAGTCTAATAGTACGTAATAAGCTTAAAAATTTTTTATATTAAAGGTAGGGTAAGTCGCGTAGGCTATATAATATTTAATTAAGCCTAATATATATATTTTACTTTTTAAATCTATTAGGTAATTTATATATTACTAGATTTTGTGTTAATATTTAAGTATTAAAAAATACTCTAATAATATTATAATATAGAATTTTTAGATTAAATTCTATTATAAGTATTATTATAGCTTAGAATAATCTCGCTGTAAGTATAGTAGTATATATTTATTATATAAAATTAATTTTTTAAAGATTGCCTTTTATAATAATATAGGCTTTATACTTAATAAAATATCTATTTTAATTAAATTTATACGTCTAGACCTATTTTAGTAGTAAAAGTTAGGTATTTATTTTTACTTTTATAATTTCTTTTTAGATTCCTTTCTTTAGAAGCGTATTAATTTTAATATATAAAGCTTATTTAAATTTATTACTAAGAGGATATAAAGTAAGCTATTTTTATATTATAAATAATAGAGAAAGATTATCTCTATATATATAATATAGATTATAGTAGGTAGGGTAATTAAAAAATAATACTTTAGATATTCTTTTAAGTATAGTAGCTATTACTATAATATTAAAAATAATATATATTTATAGCTTAGCGTGTACTTTTATAGAACTAAAAAAAATATATTTATATAAACTTAATTTAAAAATTATTATTTTATAGATCCGTAATTACTATATAAGTATTTATAAAATTTATTTTACCCCCTAGCTAATTACCTAAATTTTTATTTTTAAGTTGCCTTCTATAGAGGGGTAAATTTATATATTTAATTTTAAATTTTTACTACTATAGCCTTCTATTTAATTACGTTACCTAACCCTAATTACGCCTTTAGTAATTTTAAGCTAGTAGTATTTTTATATTACTTATAGTAGTAGAAATATTATTTATAATTTAAAAGGTAGCTATAGAGTAATTATACTCTAAATTTTAAAAATTATTTTTAGAATTTAATAGACTAGCTTTTTTAGTTTTATATATTTTTTAATAGCTATTAGATACTTTCTAATCTTTTATAAAATTACTCTAAATAGTATTTAGCGCTAGCGTTACTTCTAAAGTTATAAGTCTTAATTATTTATTTAATGTTACACAGATTCTTTAATAATTATTAATTAAATAATTATTTTATATAGCTATTAAGTTCTTAATAATACTAAAAAGGGTCTAGCCTATTACTTTTTAACGCTAATTATAATCGGCACTCCTAAGTTTATAATTAGAGTTTAGATATTTATTATTTTTTATTTACTTATTATACTAGCTTAGTAAGCGTATATTATTAAATACTACGCCTAAGTCTATAAATTTATTTTTATAGAGTACCTTAATAACTAAAACTTTTTTTTTTTAAATATTCTATAATTAGATAGCCCCTTATAAAAAAGCTCTTTATTAAAAATAATATTTTAAGTTATAATTATCTAATTAAGCACTAGGACCTATATCCTATAAATATTAAAAGTATAATAGTTTACTAAATACCTAATATAGCCCTATAGGTTTACTTTAAATCTATACTTATTACGGCCAACTAAGCGCTCTTTATTTAAAAGGTAAGTATAATAGCTATATATATAAATTCTCTACTAATTAAAACGTAAATCCGCTATTATATCTTTTATAATTATAGGCTTTTACTATCTAAAGTACTGCTTAAAGTAGCTATTAAATACTTTATTTAGTAATTATATCTTATAGAATAATAATAGACTTATCTTATATAACTATATTATAGTATTTATTATCTTAAGCTAAAGCTTAGTAAATAGATTAGCGCTTAATTATATTTTAATTATCTTTAAAATTATTTTTTAGTTTACCCTTCTAGCACTACTATTTAGCTTATAAGTATATAGTAGAATCGTAATAAGTTTAATTTTTTAATTAGCTACTTATTTTTTAAATTATAAATAACTATACTATAGTACTGTAGCAGTATTATTATTTTAAATAAGTATATAAATTTTAAAATTATATTACGTAAAAAGTAGCTAAATAAAGTTCTTAAAAACTTTTATAATTAATTCTAAGCCTTTTAAGTAGAGGTTATAATTATAGATCTTTCTACTAAAGTTATTTTTTAGAATTATACTCTATTATTTACCTAATCTACCTATTAGTGTATAAAGAGGTCCTATAATACTTAAAAAAATAATTATAATAATTATTTCTTTAGTTTTTTAAAAATTACTTATACTATATAAGTAGTAGAGTAGTATATATATTTTAAATAAATTATATTATTAATTTTAATATTCTAACTATATAATACTAATACTCGTAATACTACTTTTTTTAAATACCCTAATTACTAATACTATATCTACCTACTATTACAGGGGGGTGAAAGCGAAAAAGAGTACTCGAAAAAGTTATAGTTTTTAAAAATTTATATAAAATTAAATAATAGTTTTAAAAATACGTGAATAATACCGTTTTAAAGAGAAAATTACAGAGATTTTAATTACTATTTTAGTTACTGCTTACTAAGCATAAGTAAATAACTAAAATTACCTAAACCTAGTAATTTTTTTAATCCCTTTTTTTAAGTTCCTATAACTTTTTAGTTAGTGAATATATTTAACTAAAATTTTAACTATACCCTTTTAGGCCTAGTATAGGTCACGTGACTAGATTTTCGATGTATATTAGTAATCTAATAATAAAATTATATTAATTATAAAAATAATACTAAGACTTATATAATCACTAGTTACGTGATATATTATTAATATTATAGTATATAGTAATATCTTTTAGATTTTATAAACTTAAACTCCTATTTCCTTAAAATTGCACCAAATCTTTCAAAACTCGAATTTAAAGTTAACTTACTTTTAAAAGTAAATACCCCTATTTCTACAATTATTTCTACTTTAAATAAGCCTAAAAAGACTATTTATAATACTATCTAACGTATTAAAAATAAAGAAAAACATAATTATAATATAAAAAAAATTAATAAGAGTAGGATAACAAAGTTAACTCTAAGAGAGTAAAGTGTTATTAATAGAGACTTAACTAGAAGTCCTAAAAAAGAAAATAAGAGACTATTAATAGAAAATAGTCTAGAGAGTATAAAAAGGTCTTTATAAACCTTTTTAAAAAAGGAGGGCTACTCTATTAATATAAGTAAAAAAAAACCAATAATTAACAAAGAAAACGCTAAAAAAAGATTAAAATACGCTAAAGAATAATTAAAAAATATTAAAAATATAAAACTAGAAAAAATAATATTTTCTGATGAGTTAGTAATACAAAGGGGTAGGGCTAGAAAGGAGTTATATAGAAAAAGGTGTAATAATAGAGTTAGAAGTGAACTGGCTGTTAGCCAATTACAAAGTAAGTTATTTAAACTTTTTAAATTATTAAAATATATAACTTTTTATCTATTTTTAGGCTATAGTTTTAGTTTTTTAATATTAATTATATTAATTATTTTATAGGCCACGACCTTACCCTACATGTTTAGGGTACAATTTAGGTAAAAGGTAGAAATAATTTAGTATTTATTAAAATACCTAATTCTTCTACTTCTTATACTAGTAAGGACTATATAAACAAAGTCCTTATACCTAAGGTTAAACCCTATATAAAAAGGGATAAGTTTTATAATACTTTTTTACCCCTTTTTTTAATAATATAATAATATATATATATATATATTATTATATTATATTATAATTATAATCTCTATATTAATATTAATTTAGGTTAGCAATTTTAACAAGATAACGTCCCTATTTATACAACTAGGGACGTTTTAACTTAGTTTAAAAATAACAAAATTAAACTATTTTCTTATCTAGCCTATAGCCCTGACTTAGCCCCTGTAAAAAATATATAGGGTTTATTAAAATTATAGCTAATTAAAAATAAAAAGGCTAATTTAGGTATAGGAAATAGTTTAGAAAGTATAGAGGCCTTTAAAAGAGCTACTAATAAAGAGTAGTATAAAATACCTTAAGAGGCTATTGATAATTGTATTTTATTACTCCCTAACCGTTATAAGGCGGTTATAGAAGCTAAAGGCTACTATACTAAGTACTAGTAATATATTATTTACTAGTTTATTATTAAAAATGTGAAAATTTGACTTTTATATATTTATATATAAATTATATATAAATATATAAAAATATTTAATATACTAATAAAACTTAGTATCTATTATTATATATATAAAAATAAACAAATTTTACACCTTAAATAAAAAGTTATAATAGCCTAAAGTAGGACTCTAAAAATTTTTTATATTTACTAATTTTTTTTTACCCCTAAACCCCTTAGTAAGCAGCCCCTAGTAGAGTGAATAGAATCTACTAGTCTTTTTCTTTAAAACGCTATTTTTCTCGTATTTTTAGGCTTAGTAATTAACAAGTTATATTATTTTAAAAAAGCTAACTTTTTCGAGTACTCTTTTTCGCTTTCACCCCCCTGTAATATAGAAATAATTAATTTATAATTTTTAAGTTTTATAATTATCTATTATAGTATTAATTATTAGGTAAAAGATAATTAGCTTATATTTAATAAATATAAGGTTATACTTATATTATAGTTTTATTAAAATAATATTTTACTTTAGCGTACCTATATATAAAGTATAATTAAAACTTAAGTACTAAATATTAATTTTTCCTAAATAAGTTTTAAAAATAATATTAATATAAAAGCTTTTTACTACTATAACGTTTTTAAGTATTAAATTCTTTATATAAGGGCTATTTATACTATATAAGACTTATTTTAGGATTTAGTTACCTATTTTAATAATTACTAATACTTATATTTTAGCTTTAATACTTTTAATTTTAGTTACTTTTTTAAATATTCCGGGAATAAGTATTAAGGTATTATTAATAAAATATATAGTAATACTACTATCGAAAATAATACTTTCTAAAAGAGGGTATATACTAAATATTATAGTATTATAGACTCCTATACTTTTTTTGTCTAATATAAGTATTAATAAATCTATAATAATAGCTATAATTTTTTCGAAGTATACTACTCTAATATTAATATTTATCTTTTAATTTTTAAAACTTTTCTTTTCTATCTTTATTTATAAATTAGTATATTTACCTAGTATAAGTAATTAAAAATCTTTTTTCTATTAGCGCTAAAAAGTATAATTAGTAGTAAGTTTTTTAGGTATTTTTTTATAACTACGGTCTTAAGCCTACAGTAATAAATTAGCTTTTAATAGTAATAAGTAAATTTTAAGTATAAATAAATAGGCTTATACTTAGTTTAATACTTATTTTAATTTTTACTAGCGCTTAAATTAGTAGTTAAGCTGTGTCTACTAAGTACTATAAATATTACTAATTCCTTTTTATAATTAGTACGTAGAGATTACTACTAAAGTATTATAAAAAAAATATTTTTAATTTTATTTTTGATTAAAAGGGATTATTTAAGTATTAAATTACGCGTAATATTACGCTTTATTAATTATATTTATTTAAAAATAATTTTTTATTTTAGTATAATTAGAAAATTATAAATAGCTATTTCTTCTTTTATATTAAATATTTTATATATACGCGTCTTTCTATAAAGAAACTTCTATTTATTATATTATTACTTAGGATTCTGCTTTCTATACTTAGCCTTTTTAAAATAAATATAATATTATACTTATACTAAGTTTTATATATTAGTATTAGTTAGTATAAGATTAGCTCTAAGTATATATATTATTTTTTAAAGCGTTAGCTTTTAGCGATTAAAGATTTTAATTATTATTAGCTTTAAAATATTAGGATATACTATTTTATTTATTTAGTCATTAAGGTTCTTAAGGCAATTATTATCTATAAACTAATTAGTAAATAGTACTCTATATTCTACTATCTATATAAAATACTATTCTACTTATACTTTATATTTTTTAAAATTCTTTTTATATTGTTTTCTAATTGTAGAATTATTAGTATCTTAAAAGGCTAGTTAAATAGGGAGTAAAGGGTACTATAGTTAATAATTTTTTATAGAAGTAATATTTTTTTTATTAAAATTAATTTTTTTCTAGATCCCTTTCTATATAATAAAAAATTAAAATTATATATACTAATTAGGCCAGCTTAATTAGTTTATTAGCTAATAAAGTTTTATTAGAATCGAGTTAGTTATTATAATAAACTAATTAGTAGGTAATTAAGAAAGGGAGGGAAATAGACTTAGTTTAATAATTAAATATATTAGTATAATAGTGAGAAATAATTAAAGTATATAAAAAATAAATACCTACTAGTATTAAGTTACGTAGGAAAAATAATTCTACAGTTCTAAAGCGCTAGACTTATAATTATAGTAAACTAGATAATACTTATTTTTAGAGTAAAAGGTAAATTAATACTATTTATAAAATAAGATAATTAAGATTAAATATATATTTAATAGGCGAGTAATTAGGTAACCTAGTTACGTGATTAATGTATAATTAAAGAGGGTATATAAGCCTTAATATTACGATAAATAGTTACTAGAGCTAAGGTTCTAATAATTATATAACTAATTTACTACTAGTAATAATAAATATATAGTTTAATAAAAATAATAATAATAACTAAATAAATACCTACCGCCCTAAATATGTATATAGAGTTACTCTATTCTTTTTAAAATATAATACTAGTTAATAAACTACTAGTATATATAGTTCTAATTACTAAAGTAAATTTAGTAAAATTTATTACTATTAGTAAATTAAAATAGAATATATATATAAATTATATAATTATAAATAGTCTATATACTAATTACTAATATTATATATATATACTTATATACTAATTAAATAAAAAGTATAGCTGTGGTGGCTCGGGGTAACTAAAAGGGATTTTAGAAAAGGAGGAGTATATGTATACCTTTATTATTATTATTATTAATTTAAAATTATATATATATATATATATTATTTATATATATTTAAAAGTAAGTGAAATAATATATTATAGTATACTTATTTAGCTCTTTATAATATATATTTATACTTCTAAAATTTACCTATGTTTCTATACTATATTAGTTTAGTTTAGACGAGTATAGTTATATTAACATATAAACTAGTATATAAAGTATAATTATATTTACATCCTTAAATAAATAAAATATTATAATATAATTATATATTAGAAATAGGGGTAAAATCGCTTTATAAACTTAATTAACTTAATTTTAATTATATATTTATAGATTAATATATTAGTATTAACGACTTATAAACTACTTTATATTATTAATATACTTAAATATTGTATATTTTATTAGTAATTACTAATAAAATAATTAAAATTAAAATATATAGTTTATAATAAAACTAGATTTTACTATTATATATATTTAGTTATAAAGGGTATATAGGTTTAATATATACTAGATTAATACTAAATATAAAAATATATACAGGGGGGTAAACAATAAAAACATCAATCAGAAAAGATAGGTTTTTTAAATATTAATATATAATTAATTACTAAGCCTAAACATACGTTTATAATACCGTCTTAAAGAGAAAACAGTAGAGATTTATATAAGGATTTTAGGTACCTTATTTTCTTTACCTGTAATAAATTAAAATTACCTAAAAATAGTACTTTTTTTAACCCCTTTTATAAATTCCTATAACTTTTTAGTTAGCAAATATATTTAACGAAAATTTTAACTATACCCTTTTAGGCCTAGTATAGATTACGTAACTAGTTTTTCGGGGTATATTGGTGGTTTAATTATATTAATTATATTAATTATAAAAATTATAATAAGACCTATATAATTACTGCTTACGTAATATATTATTAAGAATATAGTATATTATAATATATTTTTAATTTTATAAACCTAGACTCCTATTTTCTTAAAATGGCGTTAAATTTTATAACACTTAAATTTAAAGTTCAACTTCTTTTAAAAGTAAGTAATTCTTCTTTTTTAATTACTTCTACTTTAAAAAAGCCTAAATAAAGTATATATAACGCTATATAAAGAATTAAAAGAAAAGAGAAAATAATAATAATAGAAAAAAGATTAAAAAAGGTAGAGTTTTTAAAGTAACTTTAAAAGATAAAAGAGTTATTAATAGAGACTTAATTAAAAATCCTAAAAAAGAAAATAAGAGCTTATTAATAAAAAATAACCTTAATATTTTAAAACGATATTTATAAAAAATTAAAAAAAAAAAGGTCTACTCTATTAATATAAGTAAAAAAAAACTAATAATTAATAAAGAAAACGCTAAAAAAAGATTAAACTACGCTAAAGAAAATATAAAAAATATAAAAAATATAAATATAAAAAAGATTATATTTTGTAATAAGTTAGTAATACAAAAGGGTAAACTTAGAAAGAAGTATTATAGAAAAAAAAGTAATAATAGAGTTAGAAAAGAACTCGCTGTTAGCTAATTACAAAGTAAGTTTTTTTATTATTTTAAAATATTAAAATATATAACTTTTTATATATCTTTACCCTATAGTTTTAGTTTTTAAATATTAATTATATTAATTATTGTATAGGTTATAATATAAAATTTTAAGTTTAGGGTACTATTTAGTTAGGAGGTAAAAGTAAATTAGTATTTATTAAAATACTAAATTCCTTTATTTCTTGTACTAGTAAGGACTATATAAATAAAGTCCTTATACCTAAAGTTAAACTACTTATAATAAGGGGTAAGTTTTATAAAGTTTTTTAAATCCTTTTTTTATTAATATAATAATATATACATATATATATTATTATATTATATTATAATTATAATCTTTATATTAATATTAATTTAGGTTAGAAATTTTAATAAAATAACGCCCCTATTGATATAACAATAGACGTATTAAACTAGTTTAAAAATAATAAAATTACTGTTTATCCTTATCTAGCCTGTAGTCCTGATTTAGCTCCTATAGTAAATATATAGAGTTTATTAAAATTAGGACTAATTAAAAATAAAAAGGATAATTTAGGTATAGGATTAAGTTTAAAAAGTATAGAGTCTTTTAAAAGAGCTATTATAAAAGAGTAGAATAATATACTATAAAAAGTTATTAATAACTCTATTTTATCTCTTTCTAACTATTATAAAGCGGTTATAATTATTACGTACACGGTTTAGTATTTAATAAAGTTCCCTTACTATGTTTGTACCCCTGGATTAAGGTCTAGACGTACTTTTACTTTTTAATAAGGCGGTTATAGAAGCTAAAGGCTACTATAATAAGTATTAGTAATTTATTATTACTAGTTTATTAATAAAAATTTAAAAAAATAACTTTTATATATAATTATATAATTAATATATAAATATATAAAAATATTTTATATACTTATATATAATAGATACTATTGTAATATATATAAAAATAAAAAAATTCTACACCTTAAATAAAAATTTATACTAACTTAAACTAGAGCCTTAAAAGTTTTTTATATTTACTAATTTTTTACTACCCCTAAACCTCTTAGTAAGCAGCGCCTTATAGGGGAGATAGAATCTTCTAATCTTTCTCTTTAAAACGGTATTTTCTTCGTATTTTTTTAGCTTACTAATTAAAAAGTTATATAATTTTAAAAAAGTACTTTTTTTAATAAATCTTTTTATTGTTCACTACCCTGTAAAATATAGAAATAATATAATCTCAAGTCTATTAAATATAAATTTTTTATATTTTATAATTAATAAAGTAATAATTTAACTAATACCTGATTATAATATAGTAGTAATAATAGCACTTCTAAGTATAAGTATAAAAGACCTAGTTATCTTTTTAAATTACTTATATATATTTCGTATTACTTGATATATTAATAATATAAACTTATAATATTATTATAAACTTTATATATATTATATAGTAATTATGTTTTCATAATATATAAGTATTTATTTTACTCATTTAACCTTTTATTAATATAGTAATAGTACTATTAGAATTTATAAAAATAATATATATATATATCTAAATTATTTAGTAATTATATAAAATAAAACGTCCAGGACGATTATAAGCAGTTACTAATTTATAGATATAGATTAGAGTGTAAACGCGTTACTATATTTAATAGAATTACTATAGCCCTCGCTAAAAGGACGCAGTATAACTTTTAAAAATTTAAATTTATACTACTTATATATAGCCTCGTTATATATAAGCTATTTAGTATTTATTAAGTTCGTATTATTACGTTGTGCCGCGGCTTTAAAAAGATCGCGAAGTACGTTAATTAATATAAAATAAAAAAAGTACTATCTTTACTATTATTAGTATTCGCACTACCTATAGTTAATTATTAAAATATTTACTATTTAGTTAGTAATATTCACTAGTTAAAAATAGAAATAATATTTAATATTATTTAGTTTTATAGTAACGCGTTACTTTATTTAGTAAAAACTATTTTAAATTTTAAGTACGTATTTCTAAATACGTATTATTTTTATTTATTTACTTTTAATTTTATATAAAATCTACTACTAGATTATTATTTTTATACGTTTATTAGTAGAAGCTATATTAACTTAGTATATACTACGTTTTTACTTAATATAGTTAGGTAAAACAAAGGCGCTATAACTAAAACCTATTAAATATAAAATTTTTTAAATTTTATAATTTATAGCTATTAAAGTAATAACTTAGTAAATAATTTATTAGATAATAGTAAAAAAGTATTTATTAATTATTATTTTTTTAGTAGAGTAAAACTATAGGTTATATATAATATATTTAATATAGAAGCGTAGTAGCTTTCTCTCTCTTTTATATAATACTATCTAAAATATTTTTTTTTTTAGATTATTATAGCTAGGAAGACTTTAAAGTCTACTTTTAAATATTTAATAATTACGACTAACTTTAGTTAGAAATTAATAGTAATTATAGTAATTTTAACTTTTATTATTAATCTAAATAACTAGTAGAGCTATATTAAAAACTACTTTAAGTTTTATTTTAAGCTTATAAAAGAAATATTATAATAATATTTTTTTAATATTTTTAATTTTAGATTAGTTACTATACGGCTTTTTATCCTTAAATATAAAATAATTTTTAAGCTTAAAAATATTTACGGTTTATACTTATAAAGCAATATAATAAAGCTAGTAAAATAGTAGCTTAATAGTACTAAAGGCTTACTAAGTACGATAAAGAGTACTATATACTTAATAAATAAAAAAAGAAGTTCTTTAAAATAGTATAAAAGAGATAGACACGACTCTAAAAAAAACTAACTTTTAAAAGTAATTAAAATTCTTTATACTATAAATACGTACAAGTAAAATAGATAGTAATAAAAAAAAAGTATATTATAGCACTATAAAGTAGCTATAGAGGAGCTCTATTAAAAGAGTTAGTAATTATTTTAAAAGAACTAAGAAATTTTATAAAAAGCGCTAGTAAAAGAATTATTATAGTTACTATATAAAAAGCTTATTAAAATAAATTAGCGTTAATAATTATATATTATAGTAAAAGTGTAAACAGCTAGTCTAGGGTTATATAATATTATAATAATAACTCTAGGGGAAGGAACTACTAGCGTATTATAATATTTATCCTCTTTTATTTTTTATATAATTTTATATACTTTATTTTTATAAAAAAAAAGGCCTTTTTATATATTAGTTCTTTTAATAGTATATACTAAGTTTATAATTAAATTATAATAAAGTATGTCAGACTTAAGGCTTTAATAATATTTAATAATACTTATATAATTTAGTTTATATTTAGAGTTAAGACTTCTCCTTTTAATATATTTTTAATACGGATCCAATAAGACTTTATACTTAATTTAAATTAGTTAAATCAAATATAGATTTCTTTCTTTAATTATACTAGTTTAATACCCTTACTTTCTTAAACTAATAGAGGTAATTTATATTTTAAAATATCTAGATATATATTCTATTTATAGTACTTATATAGTTTAATATTCTTTTAGTATTCTTTTATATTAGATTTATTAGTACTTAATTTATTTTAGTTCCTTTTCTTAGTACGTACTTCTATATACCTTTATTATAGAAACTCCTTTACGAATTCTTTAAATAATTAGTACTAATATATTATATTAAAAAAATTGCTTCTACTAGTAATAATATTTAAAAATATAACTATAGAACGGAATAACTATAACGTTGTTTAATTATATATTAATATACTTCTAGATTAAAAATAAGATTTTAGAAACTTTTTATTAACTAAAATTTTTAAGTTTAAAGCTTCTAATTTTATACTATATTAGGTTAACTTAGGCTAGTAAATTGGGTTAGGGTTAGATTAGAGTTAGATTACATAACCTAACTACAGATTACTAAATTACTTATATAATATAATTAATTATAGTAATAATTATACTATATATATATATTAGATTTTATGTATAATATATAAAGATTTTTAAGTTATAGCTATTATATTAGGTAAGTTATTAAAGATTAAAAATGTAATATACTTTTTAAATATAATAAAAAAATGTTTTTAAATAAAATAACTTGTCGAAAAGTAAAAGTACGCCTAGACCTCGATCCAGGGGTACGAACGTAGTAAGAGAACTCTATTAGGTACTTAACCGTGTACGCAATAATAAAATAACTTATTTAATATATAGTTATATTTCTAAAAGTATATCGCTATAGTATAATACTAATACGAAACTATTTATAAAAATTATTATTATTATTATTATAACTAATATATTAATTAGAATATTTAACAATCTGTAGATAACCCCAGGCTAATCTTAGCCTAACCCTACATTATAAATTATTAAATTACTCACGTAATATATAATTAATTATAATAAAAATTATATAATATAGTTTCTTAGTACCATATTTATAATATATAAGGATTTTAGATTTATAGCTATTATATTAGGTAAGCTATTATTATTAAAAATATATTACGTTTTAAACTTTTATAACTTACCTAATATAACAGCTATAAATCTAAACTCTTTACATGTTATAGATAATATACTATGTATATATATAATATAATCTTTACTATAATTAATTATATATTACGTAAGTAATTTAGTAACTTATAGAGTAGGGTTAGCTTAGGGTTAACCTATAGTTATCTACGAGTTATTAAGTATTTTAATTAATATATTAGTGATAATAATAATAATATTTTTAATAAATAGTTTCTTATTAGTATTATATTATAAAGATATACTTTTAGAAATATAATTATATATTAGATAAGTTATTTTATTTAAAACAAAATTTTTATTATGTTTTAAAATTATATTACTTTTATAATTTTTTATAACTTACCTAGTATAATAACTATAAATTAACTATCTTTATATATTATAGATAAAATACTGAATGTATATATAGTATAATTTATACTTTAATTAATTATATCTTACGTAAATAATTTAGTACCCCGTAGTTAGGTTACGTAACCTAACCCGAACCTAACCCTAACCTAATTTACTAGCGTAGGTTAACTATAAAAAAGTCGCGTTAGACTATACTAATATAGAAAAGTTATAACTACTAATAACATATAGACTTAAAATTAAATATTAATATTTACTAATAATTTAGGTCTATATTATACCTAGTAGTCTAAATAGATTTAAACTTAATAAACAACTACGCTAGTATTTAAAATAATAGTAAATTTTTAGTAGAAAAAATTTAATTTATTTATTAATAAGGAGAGCGATTATCTAGATTTAGTTTAAAAAAAAGTGGTTATAACCCTATAAGTATAATTAAAACTTTTATAGGCTTAAATAAATTTTCTCTTTTAAAGATCTATTTTACTTAACTAGTTTATATCTTTAACTAAACTATATCTAACTATAGATAATATATTTATTATTTAGAATAATAAATACTAGTCGCTTATCCTAGAGTCTTTTTATATTAAACTATTTAAAAAAATTCCAATAGTTAAGCCCTTTATAAATAAAACTAACTCTATTTTATAATAATAATAGGCCTTTATTTAAAACTACTTTAAAATTAATATAGTTTATTATCGGACTAAGTACTATTATAAAATATTAATTTAATAATATACTTTTAGTATAGTTTATAAATATTTAAAACTTAAATTCTTAGCCGCTTTACCAAAACTAAAATTTAAAAATATTAAAAAAAATAAGTATTTTATTATAAATATTTGTAGAATTAGGAACGAAAGAGGCGGAGTATTAAATTAAATTTTAATATTTAAAAATAAATAGGTCTAAAACCTTCTTTACCTTTAAAATATAATTTCCTAGTATAGATATTTAAAGAAGTGTATATTAAAATAAATAGATCTTTTTTCTATAAAAAAAATTACGTAGTCCTTAAGGGCTCCGAATATAAAATTTAAATCTTTATAAAATAATTTATTTAATAAGATAGTAGTCTATCTTATAGCCTTTAATTCTAAATAATAGAATATACTTTCTTATAGCTAGTTTCACTTAGCTATAACTAGTACCTATACTTAAACTTATTTATTTATTTTAAAATAGAAGGGTACTATAAGTAATAAAAATATTATTATAATAATAACTCTATACTTTAAATTACTTTACGCTACTATAAAGAAAGCTATTATAACTTAATTATAAGAACTACTTTATTAAATTTTAGTACCCCTAAAATAGATAACTATAAATACTTATTATAAATACAAATAAACTAAATATTTTATATATAATTACTCAAATTTAAAAAAAAATTAGAGTTAATAAAGGCCCTAATAAAAAATTTATTAATACTAATAAAGTAATATATTTAAATAATTTTAATATCTTAAAAAATACTTCGCTCTAGATATAAGTAAGTAGAATTTATTAAATATTAACCCATTATTATTAATTAAAAAAATTTATTCCAAAACTTTTTTATACTCTAATTTAAAAGATATAGAATCTAATTTTACATGTTTATTAATACTAATATTTAAAGCTTTTTTTTCTTAAATTTTTATATTATATATAACTTTTTAAATTTACTTTAAGAACTAATCTAAAGTGTTCTCTACTAAATTATAGTAAGAAAATTTTATAATTAACTCTATATTTTTAATAATTTTTATATTCGTCTATATATAAAGATTAATAATAAAATAATCTAAAACTACCCTTTTATTATTATAACTTTTAGGACTTAGGACTATATTATTAGTTTAAAATAAATAAAGTATTTCTAGCTTTAACTTAATATAGTATAAAATAAAATTATATAGCCTTAAAAATATTTTTAAATCTATAACTCTTCTAAAACTATATTAATATAGTTAGTATAATCTATTTTTAACTAGAAAATAGAATTAGATATTTATTATAATAATACCTTATAGGAATTAAATAACTATTAAAGATAATAAAATACTACTTTTTATTATATTTAAGAACTTCTATACCTGTCTTACGCCTTTATACTAAAGTATATTACTATTATCTTACCTTTACCCCTAAAGCCTATTTAATCCTAAATTATAAAATTTAGTTACTTTTTTACTATTATATTTATTTTAGCTAAAGCTTTTTATTTTAATATATAATACTTTATTAATACATGTTTTACTACTTTTTTTTACAATATTATATAAATTTTTAACTAATTTTAAAGCTCTAAGCTCTAAAATTACCCTAAGAATAAGAGGCTTATTAAGGAATATCTCTCTAATAAATATAGCTAATTTTAAAATATCTTTAGTAAAACTATAGCTAATTAGCTACTTAAATATTAATTTTATAATTATAAAATTATCTTTACTAAATCTTTTTTAAATAGCTATAGCCTATTATATAAGTTAAATTTTAAAAAACTTAACACTCTTAAAATTCATATTTTAGAATACTTAAAAAAGGGTTATATTAAGAATAGTTAAAGCTTTTTTACGTCTTTAATACTATATATTTAAAAACTAAATAGTAACTTTTATATTTATATTAATTATTATAAGTTTAATACTCTAATTTATAAAAACGCCTACCTACCTATATATATTAATAAGTTCTTAGTCTATTTTTCTATACCTAAAATTTTTACTAAACTTAATATCTATATAGTATTTAATATGATTTATATAAATTCCGCTTTTAAGAAGTATACTATCTTTAGAACTAAATACGGAACTTATAAATATAAAATTTTACTCTTTAGCCTCTATAATAGTCTAGCTACTTATTAGTAATATATAAATAATATATTTATTCACTATTTAGACGACTTTTATATTACGTATTTAAATAATATTTTAGTCTACTCTAATAACTATAAATAAGATATTAAATAAGTAAAAAAGATATTTTATTAACTTCGCGATACTAGCCTCTAAGTAAATATTAAAAAAAGCCTATTTAATATATCTTAGACCTGATACCTAAAGTATATATTAATAAATACTAGTCTAGAAGTTAACTTAACTAAAATAAAAATATTTTATAATTAGAGAGCCTCTACTACTATTACTAGTATAAAATCCTTTTTAGACTTTACTAGATTCTACTACTAATTTATTTAAAATTTCTCTAGTATTATACGTTCCTTAAACGCTCTTTAAACCTTTTAGGTCCTATTTATATAACATTTAAACTATAATATTATATTTATATAGATTAAATAAGCCCTATTATTAATCTCTAGTTTATACTATTTTAATTCAGAACTCTCTATTCTAATAGAAATAAATACCTCTAATAGTATATTTTTAGGTATACTATTATAATAGTACCTAAATAAGAAGATATATCTTATTATATTTTATAGTAATATTCTAACCGGTTCTAAGCTAAACTAAAATATTTATAATAAATAACTTATTACTATTATTACCACTTTTAGTAAATAGTAAACTAAACTTATATTTATTTATAATCTAATTTAAGTCTTCTCTAATTTTTATTTTTTAGAATACTTTATAACTACTGAGGTTTTTAATACTTAATAAGTCTAATAGATTAATATTCTAGGCTTTTTTAACTTCTAAATCTAGTATATTTCTAGAAAAAGTAATATCTAAACTAATATTTTTAGTTATAGAGATTAGAATCTAGTTAATTATAAAAATATATAATATAATAACTACTTTTATATTCTTTTTAGGCTATATTAGCTTAACCCCTATATTAACGCTAAACTAGTTTAATAGTATATTAATAATACTATTACCTATATAGAAGTTTTATTAATAAAAAATATTTAAAGTATTATAAGCTTTAATATTTTTACTCTTATTAAGAATTTACTTAAGAAAAATTAGAAGAGATTTAAATAATAATAAAATACTCTCCTAAATAACTAGTAAATAGAAGATAGACTTCTATTATATAAAAGTTATTATTACGTTAATTTTAAATCGGCTCTAGTTATACGCCTTAAGAAGTCTATAATTAAAAATCTATTACTAATTTAAGTTATACTAAAATATATTAGTTTTTATCCTATAAATACTACTAAAAGAGATTAGAGGTTACCGATAAAAGATATATATAAAACTATATTACCTATTATTATATATATTTAATATAGCTTTAAGTAGTAGGTCTACTGAACCTACTTTTTATTTCTAATTAAGTAATATAGTATCTATATATTAATTTTACAAAATTCTCTAAAGATAAATCTAGTTATAATTAGATAATAGTTATTATTAATTACCTATTTAAGTAAATTATATCTATTCCCTATTATATAACAATTAATATTAAAAGAATAGCTAACTTATTTATTTAATATATATAGTAATTTAAATATATACTAAAAACTATTATATTAAATTAAGATTTTTAGTTTATATCTAGTTTTTAGTCTAAATTTTATTAGATACTAGATATTAAAATTAAGCCCTTAACTATCTACTATAAGAAGATTAATAGCTAGACTAAGATTACAAATAAGTATATTAACTAATATTTATATTTATTTATATTCTACTTCTAAAATAACTAGAGCTTTCTTCTACTTTTAATTAATATAACTTAAATTATTCTATTCTATTCTACTATAAAAATATCTTTATAGAAAATTTTATATAGATTATAACTATAATAAAACTAAAACTAAAATGTCTTTATTTCTAGAATCTCCTAAAATAAGATAAATTATTAAAATATAAAGTTACTAGCTTAGTATATATACACTGCCTAGTAGTTAGCTAAAAAAAAAATATATAAAATAAAGTTAGGAATAAATATAATTTATTATATATTAATACTATTGCCTAGTTAACTAAAATATTAGTAACTTAGTATACTTAAAAACTTATAATATAAAAATTAATTAACTAAGGTAAAAACTATTTAATAAGTAGAAGAATTCTTTTAATATTCTAAAAAAAGTAATTAATTTTTATTATTTAGAATTACTACTAGGTTTATAAATTTATAATATATTTACTCCTAAATTATTTTATAAAAATTCTTAAAATCTATTACTTTAATAAGAAATTTTAAAAGCGCTTAATATTCCTATTAATAAAATAGAAGAGTAGGAGGTAAAAAAAATTTTAGTAAGTAAATTCTTTAGAAAAATACTAAATTACTACGTAAAATAGACTAAATATAATTTTAATTTAGTATAGTGCCGTACCTCTAATTTTTTTAAAGCGCCTTATAAGCTAAAAGCAGTTTATAAAAAACATTTTAATAAACTAGAATTACTAGTAGCCCTAAATACTTAAAGTAAATAATAGGATAATAGATTAGAATAAAAATAAAAGTTAAATAAAAAAAATCTAAAATACTAGCTTTTATTACTACTTATCCTTATTAAATAGCGGTAGGATAGTATCTAAATTAAATTATTTTTTTATACTAACTACTAGACGAATCTATAATAAATCGCTTAATTTAAAAAACTAGCTTATTAATTATATATTTTACCTATACTAATTCTTAATATAGCCTACCTAAAGCTAAGAATAATCCTAGCTATATTTTAGCTAAATTTAGTCTAGCCTTACCTATTTATATTATTTATACTATAAATTTTAGGTTCTTTATACTTATATTTAGAGGGCCCTATAAATAGTTTATATTTTTTTTATTAAGGGCCGCCTTAAATATAAATAGGGTTAATAAAAAAGTAATAAATATTTTTTTAGTATATTTAGGGACCTTATAATAAATTAATATTTAAGATTTATTTATAACTAATAATATTTATAAAATTTTACTTTTTATTGTATATAGTATAGTAAATATATTTTTAAAAAAAATTTATAAAAATTATAATATAAAGTTTTTTTTAGTTAAACGCCCGTACCTAGTGTAGGTAGATTATATAATAAATAGTAGAGAGAATACAAAGAAAAAATTAAATAAATATTATAAATAAACTTATATATAGAATAGTTAACCTAAATAAATTTACTAGTAATACAGAGCGTATAAATTATATAACTATAATTATATAATTATATAATCTACACTAGCGTGCAGAACCCCTATCTAGCTATTATATAAATAGTAAAGAGAAAGAAATATATAATATCTAGGGTATAACTATTATTATTTATTATTTATTATTTCCTATTATTTTCTATTTTTTATAATATTACAGACGACTACTACTCTATATAAGTAGAGTATAGTTATTTTAATACTAATTAGTAGTTAGTTAATTAATTTATTTAACTACTTATTGCTAGTAGTTAATTAGATTTCTTTATTTACTACAAATTAGTAAGGGCGTATAGAGAGGTTAAAGTATTATTAAACCTATACTACGTATAAATACTTTTATATATTACGTAACTCTTCCCCGTATCTATAAATAAAAAAGAGTATATTAAATTATATATTCTATTAAACCCTTATCTATATAAAAGATAAAGATAACTTTTTTTAAAGCTAAACTGCTTTATATAAATATACTAGTATTATAAGCTAGAACTATATAATTAATTATATATTATATAAACCGAATAATATAATAGTACTAAAAGAAGTTTCCTCTATAAAAAAAGGTAAAAAGTATATAACAGAGACAGATCTAGATTTATTATAATAAAAATATACCTAAAAATATAATATTTTTATATAAATACTTAAAGACTAGACCGAGTTATAATACTAAATAAAGAATTTAAATATTTTAGATAACTTATCTACTAAATTACTTAATATATATATTAGTTACGCTATTATAAGACTCCGTATAGAATAAAAGGATATAGACTAAAGCCTATATGAGAGGCCTAATAAAATATTTTATATATTTTATCTATTCTATATTAGATATTTACTATTATATATTAGATATTTATTATTATAAATTAGATATTCTCTACCGTATATTAGATATTCTTTATTATATATTAGATATTTTTTATTATATATTAGATATTCCCTATCGTATATTAGTTTTTAGTATATTTTTTCTTTTTTATATATTATATTCTTTTACTTTATCGTATAGAGGTTAAAAAAAGAACTTTTAAAGTATTTAACTTATAAAAAACCTTTATACTTTCTCTATATACCCCTAATCCTTTTTATCTAAATATAATATTTATACTAAATTTTACGTAACTACTATATATAAGAATTATACGCTATACCTTAGTATTCTACTAATATATAATACTTTATAAATAATAAGAGTCTAGTATTTCTGCTATACCTCTCTATATATAACTATAGCTTAAGCGCTCTACGCAACTAGACTAAAAGTATATAAAAATAGCTCTTATAATAAATAATTTTTACGGTAAAGAGGGTTAAGTTAGTATTACTAAATAGTATAATATCTATATTATATAAAAATAGCTAGCATACTATATACTTATTATTTTATAAAATATTACTATACAGAAAAGAATTATACAGAGATATATATATATATTAATATAAAAAGCTAATAGAAATACCCTATTAATAGCTATTTTAGTAAAGATAGTAACCTAAATTTATTTACTAGAGGTAGAGGCCTATATAAGGGTAAAACTAAGTATAACTATAGTTTATTATTATTATTACTATTACTACTATTACTGCTGCTATCCGTATAAAACTAAAACTATTTTAAAAGTTTTATTAGAGGTTAATTCTATATAAAAAAAAACAGCTAAAAAGTTAAAAAAAAAAAAAATATCTAAAGCTACGTACGGAGATAATAGTAGATAAAATTAAAAAAAAAAAAAAGATATTATAGAAAAAAAAAGGCTTTTTTTTATATACTACTATTTTATATATCTTTAGACTAACCCTTCTTAACTATTATATAATAACTTCTTACTTTTATTTACTATAATTTTATTTCTTACTTTTTACGTAACGTATAAAGTTATTAACTTATTAATTTAGTTTACTGTAATTTTAATTAATAAGTAGTAGTATACTATACTATTTTACTTTTTATTATTATATAACGCGCGAATAATAGACCACAATTTAGTTATATAAGAATATATTAAAATAGAGGGATACTCGTATAGAAAGTAGAAAGAGATATAAAAAAATAAAATATTTATATAATATTACTATAAAAAGAAAAGTTACTAGTATATATAAAATAGTTAACCTAAATAGATTCGCTAGTAATACAGAGTATATAAATTATATAGTTATAGTTCTATAATTATATAATTTATACTAGCGTATAAAACCCCTATCTAGTTATTATATAGATAGTAGAGAGAAAGAAATATATAATAACTAGAATATAACTATTATTATTTATTATTTATTATTTTCTACTATTTCTTATTTTTTATAATATTACAGACGACTACTACTCTGTATAAGTAGAGTATAGTTATCCTAATAAAACTTAAATTTAAAATTCTATAATAGATAAATTAAAAAATTCTTAGATAAAATAACCGGTAGTACCTATAATAAAAATAGTAAAAATTAAATAAAAAAGAACTAAAAGTGTCTATAATAGTTTTATTATATTTTATAAAGAGTTTTTAAGCTAGCTCTACTATTATATTACTTTTACTTAATATTATTACACACGTTATTACTATAAATAAAGTTAAAAAATTAGTAGCTAATTATATAATAATATATCTTCGCCTTTACTATAATAAATAAAGCGCTAATAAACTATAAGCTTAAAATTTTTTAATAAATAGCTCGTACCTTCTATATATAAAAAGGAATAAGTATAATATAAATAAGGGACTATCTATAAATGAAAAAAGGCAAGTAGTATAATAAAGTAGTATAGACTTAAAACTTTAATAGCGTCTACTAATATTCGTTTAATTTAAATTAGATTTAAATTTAAAAGTTTTTCTTTTAATATATTCCTAATATAAATTTTTATTATACGTTATACTTAATCTAAATTAGTTAGATCTAATATAAATTCTTTTTTCTTAGTTATACTTATCTAATTTTCTTACTTTCTTAAACTAATATAGATAAATTTATATCTTAAGATACTTATGTATATATTCTATTTATAGTACCTATATAGTTTAGTATCTTTTTAGTATCTTTTTATACTAGGCCTATTAGCGCTTAATTTATCTTAGTTTTTTTTTTTTATACGTACCCCTACAAATCTCCATTATAGAAACTCCTTTATAAATTCTTTAAGTAACTATCGCCAATATATAAATCTATAAATAATAATAAATATTTATTTTTAATTTATTTTATATCTATTTTAGGGACTATTTTAATACATTATTTATAAAAAAAATTTATTAATTACTAAAGTACTATAGATTAGTTTTAGGGCTAGAGTTATAATATTACTATATAGTTATTAAATAATTTTATTAATAGAAGTAGTATTTATAATAAAGTTAATAAGTAATTGTTTTTTATTAGTAGTTTAAGGTATTATAGTAGTAAAAGTAGTAGTATAAAATAGGTAATTAAATAAGTATTTTTAATAGAACTTTAAAAATTAAGTAATAATATATATATAGAGTGTAAGTAAATAACTAAACTTACTAGTATAAAATCTAAATATTATATAATCTAGATTCTAGTCTAATACTTTTATTTATTTTAAAATTTATATATCCAGTAACTTAGTTAACTATTTTATATATAATTATAAGTAGTTACTAATTTATATATATATTATTAGAGTATTAGTAAAGTATTATTATATTTACTAACGTACTATAATTCTTACTAAAAAAATAGTGTATATTTTTAACAATTAAAAATTAATTCTATATATATATAGTAGTTATATAAGTTAATTAATATATATTAAATTTATATTATTACATTATAAAACGACTTTATAAAACTTATATAGTATATTAATTAAGTAATAATAATAGTAATATAATAATAAAATAAAAATTTTAAAATAAAACAATAATAATTATAAATAATATTATAAATTATATATAATATAATAAGGGAATAAGTAGCGTTTCTATAGCTATATAAATAATAATTATTACCTTATATCTAACTATTAAGTTAATTTTTATTTAAGAATAGATAGTATTAAAGAGTTACTATTTATTAGTCTATAGTTATAGTCCTCTGAATCCTTCGCCTACCTTATTAATATATAAATGCCTACGAATATATAGTCGTACGCGCACGCATAATAACCTAATATATTTACTTATCTTTTTCTATTATTAATGCGTAGTAGCCGCTATATTTATTTTATACTTTATCTACTACTATTAGTAGTAGGTCTAATATAATTTAGTAGTTACTATTATATTAAATTTCTGTTATATCTATAGGCTGTTTATAATCTTAAGTATAAAATTTATTTTTTAATTTTTTACTACTTTCCTTTTATATAATCTTATTATAAGTTATTATAGCTTATTATTTTATTATATAACTATATTAATATTATTTTTACTTATACTATACAGTATCTAGACGTGCTATACTAGTAAATATAACTTAATTATTTTTTCTACTATTATTACTACCTTATCCTTATTTTTATTTTTATTCTTATTTTTATTAATAAGTAAATAGTAAACGGTATTATAGTATTTCCTTTTTGGTATATTAAAGACTTTTATAGTATTAACTTTAGTAATTTCAATAACTTTATTAGTATATACTTATATACTTAATAGTAGATACTTTATAGCTACCTCTACTACCTATATATAAATATTATTATTAACTATACCCTTATAAATAGGTATATAAGACTTAGCTATAGTTTTATTCTTAAAGGTAATTACGATACGCAAAGTCGCTATTAGTATATTTATAAATATTAGCTAACTATACTCTATAAGCCACTATGAATAAATACTATATTAATATCCTAGATATTATATAACTTTAATAACAATTATTAAAAGTAAGTTAAAAAGAATATAGGCTAGCCTAAAAGTAAAGTATAGTATAAGGATGTGTGTGCTTTTACTATATATATAAGTATAAGAAGGCGTGTAAAAGAGGAGATAATAAAGACTAACTTTAATAATAATATAATAAAGTCAGTATATTATAGTATTACTATTACTATAGTACTACTTAGCCTATAAAAAAAAATAGAGATAACTATAGCTTAGTATACTAAACTTTAGTATATTAAGCTATATACTAAGCCATATACTATAGCTATAAGTTTACTAACTAAAATAAATAAAATATATTTTATAAATTATATATACGCTTATTGTTTTAACTATATCTAAAAAAAATAACTTTTTTTAGCCTATACTTTTTTTAGCTTATACTTTTTTTATACTAGTATTTAAATATTATACTTTACCTCTTTTATTATAATTAAGGGAGCTATAATATTAAAAAAAAATAGTAACTAAACTATAAAGTTTATTTAAGATTATATTTTTTTTCTTCTTTTTTACTATACTAATATAGTTTTCTTTTTAAATTATTAAAGCTAAGAAGACTATAAAGTCTACTTTTAAACGTTTAATAATTATAATACTAGTTAAAAATTAATAGTAATTTTAACTTTTACTAAAAACCTAAACGACTAGTAGGGCTAATTAAAGAATTATCTAAAACTAAAGTATTATCGCTATAGGTAAAAATTAGACCTATAGTTTATATATTACACAAACTTATAAAACTAGTTTTTAATATAATATTCTTCTAAAGATAATCTTAAAATTATTCTATTACCTAATAATCTAACGCTACCACGAGACGGGAAACGGTATCTTGGCTAGTAATAGAGTTACCCCACTTTTTTTTTATCTTTAATAACTTTACTAATACTAGTCCTAATTAGGTAATTTTTATTTTATTTTACTTAATTACTCTAAAATTATAAATAAATTAAAAATTACCTAATTAGGACTAGTAATAGTAAAATTATTAACTAACCTATTTTTATAACCTTAACCTATAGTCGGGTTAGGCTTACTTATATTTTTTACTTAATAACTTTACTAATACTAATCCTAATTAAGTAATTTTTTTATTAATATATAATTTTACAGTAACTAAGTAAAATAAAATAAAACCTACCTAATTAGGACTAGTATTAGTAAAGTTATTAAAGTTTTAAGAAAAAGTTTACCATTTTCGATTTACTAGCCTAACGGTACCCTACGATTATCCCGCATATAATATTTACCACTTACACTTCCAGTTAATACTAGCTTTCAACCACAGTTCTTTCAGTCACAGCCACGGGCATGTTTACGGGCCCTATAGCATTCCACATTATCAACCGGCACACATAACGCATAGACCGCAGCTGCATGTCTGAGACCTCGGCGTGGTGTGTCAACAGCAGCAGTCTCTGACGCATCCCTACCTACCCAGGAACACGAGGATATACCCGCTGCGTATCTCTGCTACGTTGAGTGGCACGGTCGTAAACCTTTCAACATGCCATATAAGTAACAAGCTTATACCCCCTCAAAGCAGTCGCATACACATCACCTGCGACACTACGAGACCACAAGGAGTTTTTCAGCGGACTGATAAACGCAGATCTCAGACGCCCATGGGACTTCGTCCCGCGTCCCCGTTGGTCAACCTACAGCATGGTATTCCCATGACTCATTGTGAAGTCCAACGCTCACGCTCCGCGATAGCCACAGATCTCACCCTTTCCCAGTCAACATCGTGAGCACATGTGCCAACCTCGTGCTTTCAAATACCACAACTCTTTGACTCCGTTGTGTATGAGGCACATTGCACGTACTTTCACATCATATGCGCACGAATTTGGAGTCAACTTACTCCCCTACACCAAGTCCCCTGGCGTAGCTTTCTTCAATCGTTTAAATACCTTCTAAAGTCAAAACTGCACTTTTCAAGCCTTAACACTGCCTTACATAGTTATCCTGGCAGCGCCCAACCAGAATGCCGAACGTTAAACCTAACGACGCAAAAAGCACCTCTCAAGAGGTTTCTGCCTGCACCATAGATTCCCAGATAGAAGCCATCAAAACCATCGTAAGTACCCACCGCGAGATCTTCCACGCGTACCTCGAATCCATTCTCCACGCCCCCATCATGAAGATTACAAAGGTCCAGCTAGTTCCCCCCAACACAACCATCACATACGAAATTGCAGAGGACGAGAAGCGCAAAGCGGAATCAGCCCATGCTGCATTCCCCAAAAAGATCTCCGTACCAGAATCGCAGAAGCGTGAAAACCTCCCAACGAGCCTATACTCCTCGATCCTAAAGCACAACGAGTGCTCCTTCGCCACACAGACGTTCCTTGCGTCGCTGGCGAAGCAGCTAGACACGTGCGTGCCCGGGACGCGGGTGCACTGGATCACGCTCGATGTCGAACCGAGGATCACCATCCGACAAGGAAAGAAGGAGGCGCGGCCGGAGCACTCCGCGTTCTTGATCACGGTTCCGCGCACAGGCGGCGACGCTCTGGAGATAGTCGCGGACTTCACGATCGAGCAGTTTGGGTATGACGGAGGGCACTGGTTCCTGCCTAAGCAGGAGTATTTATCTAAGGTGACGAAGACTGGCCAATGCACTGTTGCTGGCGATAAAGAGCAGCAGGAGTTCATGGCCGATGTCGGTGATTGGGATGGGGATCAGACGAAGGGGCAGGAACGCATGCGAAAGATGTGCGGAGAGTTGCGTTGGGACGAGTTGAGGAAGATGACGCCGAAAGATCGCGTGCGCTATTTGTATATGTATTATGGGTACCGCTATGAACTCGAGCAGATGGGTGGCGAACAGGATGCGGATTACCTGCACGAGTTGAGCATGAGCTCGCTTGGCGATGCCAAAGTGGACATACCTTGAGACGGAGAGGAAATAGGGGCGTAGCCATCGAAATGTTGTGCTGAGCGGTTGCGCAACTATGGTCTGGAAGATCTCTATGGCTACCTAAGGACATATGTAGATTATCCTTTGAATTGTATCACCTGAGTAGCTAAATAATTAGGCATTCTATATTTATTTTTCCCCGTATTAGGGTAGAGCTATGCTTCCTGAAACACTTCACTTGCATCGCGTTGATGCAACTTTCTTCCGGGACAACAGTTGCTCGACAAGATCTTCTAGGTTGAAAATACCGGGTCGAAAATTTCGACAATAATATTTTACCATGAGATACCATGTACCCGGCCGACTGTACTAATACTTCCAAACGCTGACTGCCGATACCAGCTTGCATAAAACACAGCCAATCAATTGACAGCCATAATTCAGGTAAATACATCGTATTCATTAATCATACAGTCTCGTACAAATCTCTTCATTCGTCACTAACTCCCACCCTCATTCGGACTGGACTACTCGTTTTGGTCCTTCATACAAAACGCGTTTAGAACCTCTTCAACTCCGGACTGCCCTCGCATGGCGGGAAACTGAACTTGGTCTCCACAAACACCTTCTGCATGCCATCCTCCTTGTTCTCGAACTTGTAATACACCTTATCGAGGTCTTCAAGCCTAACACGGTGCGACACCATCTTGAGTGGCTCGATCTGCTTATCTTGGATCATCTTGAGCAGCGATTCCCAATACATGTGTACGGGTGCCTGGCCGTTGCCAATAAGGCGGATACCGCGCTCCATCAAGGCGCCGATATTGAAGTGGTTGGTCTACGAGAATTAGCACATAATACATTATCTGTGGCAATAATACTTACGAAGCCAACATATACACCAGTGATACCACAGCGACCGAAGTTCCGCGTAGATGTGATCATCTCGTTGATAAGCTCGCTCGTGTCTGTCTCGAGGCCCAGCAACATCTCGAAGTAATGCGCCCAGCCTTTTGCGTATTCACCCGCCGCACACTCGATGCTGACGTCCGGGCCGCGGTTGTTGCACATCTTCTTGAGCTTGCTTGTTACGCTCTGACCCTTACCGAGGGCCTTGAAGTCAATCGTGTCGATGTTGGGGTACTTCTTCTTGATGTACTCCAATCGCCAGTTCTGGTCGATCATAATGACGCGCGAAGCACCGTTCAGCAGTGAGAAATCAGCGGCCATTTGTCCAATAGGTCCAGCTCCCCAGATGGCGACAACGTCGCCCTTCTTCACACCGGTATCAACGACTGCGTGCCAGCTCGTGGCGAGAACGTCGGAGAGGTACAGGCCCTTCTCGTCAGGCACATTGTCGGGAAGAGGGAGGAGGTTGACATCGCCGTAGGGTACACGGGTGTACTCGGCCTGGCCACCAGCAAATCCACCAGTGAAATGCGAGTAACCGAACATGCCCGCTGTACGTCCGCCGTACATGGCGTTCTCAATCGTGTTCGAGTTCGTCTTTTCGCACTGGGAGGAGAGCTTTTGCTTGCAGTAGTAGCAGTCACCACAAGCGATCTGAAACGAGGCTACCACGCGTTGTCTGTAAAACTGTCAGATACTGGGATCGCGTGAGCTACAACTGTAGACATACCCTTTCTTCAAGTTCTTGACTTCACTGCCAACCTCGTCGACAACTCCGCAGAACTCATGACCGAGAATGTCTCCCTTCTGCATTTCCACGACAGTTCCATGTAGAAGATGTAGATCCGACCCGCATACTGTCGAGCCAGTGACCTTCAAGATGACATCTCGCGGCTCCATGATCCTAGGTTTTGAAGCCTCGATTACTTCGACCTTGTTCTTTCCCATCCAAGCAAGCGCCTTCATCCTCTCTCCGCCCGCGGCGCCTGGGAAGCGATCCGGATTCGCGACATCCTGGACCGTGGTGGCGTTGTCGCTGTGGCCGATAGCCTGCTCAGCCTTGAGAGCTGCTTGGGATGTAGCCATGGCGGGCGAAATTTATTGCAAAATACGAGGTATGAGGGGTATCACAGAAAAGGCTCGTCGAGTATGTAGTGTGAAGATAGAAAGAAGCACTAGCAAAACGGGGAATTTCAACGGTAATAAATAAAGCCATACATACCTATGACATAGCTAAAATTGGTCTCTTACGGGCAATTGCACCCAAATATCGCCCAAGCCATGTTATTCGCCCCTGTTCGACGCGCTCGAAACAGCTAACACATACGTCATTGACTTCTTAAGACCCCTTCGGTAGATACTATCGGCGGCGAACGACAGATAAACAACACCCACTGCCATGTGGTGACCAGGGCTATGAAGATCGCATGGTTGTTGCATCGATGTGCGATTCGGAAATGTCATATTGACGCAATGGCCCTAAGGCTTGGCTTTGGCTTTGTCAGCATTGAGCACGTGATCGAGTTTGTCCCGCATTGTAGGGTGCAGGTTTTTCGTCATATACCAGCTTTGACAACATGGTTTTGCCATTCATATAGAAGAGAGGGGGCGGTAATACTGTATTGAAGATGGCATCCGCAGTGGGACCGGCAGGTTTGCATCGACCGAAAATCTGGGGAAGTTTGCTGGATTTTATACCTCGTCGTTACTGAGCACCATGCTGTCTAGCTGTGCCCAATCTCGGATTATGTGGAAATACACGTGTACTAGCGGCAGAAAAGGAGAACTTGCGCCTTACATCGGAATATAATTAGTAGATCCGCTGGATTCGGAAGCACGCGAGGACGAAACAGCTAATAGAATTAGAAGTGAAGCCCGGCGGTATCCCCCAGGGTACTTGCGCGATATCTAAGCAGTTGGAAGAATTAAAAGACAAGGGTTGCCTGTTTGCGGTTCGGCAACACTAGCTGTACATGAACAAGCTTGGCAGTTGCTCTCTGAGCATGTCCTCGGCCTCCTTCCAGCCCCCTTCACTCCCGAGTCGCAGCATGAAGTCCTTCAGATTGACGTTATGCAACTGCAGAATCTCCTTCAAGAGCCGGTGAAAGTTCAGCTTTCGTAGTGCGGCCCATTCAGGGGTTTCGAATGCGGCAATGATGGCGCCAGACTTGAGCGTGAGCTTGCTGTCGTTGTAGCTTCCGGTCCCCGCGGGATCGACCTCTTGTTGGAGGTAGTACTGGTATTGCTTTCGATAGAAATCCAGCTTCCAGGGCGAGTGCGGATACTGTAGGTTGTCGCGAATGTTGTACTCGTCTTCGTTCGCACCCCCAGGCTACAACCTCAACAACACCATCTCGTCAAATCCATCAACTTCCACTGGCACGACTGCCTCGCGCACGTGCTATCATCACTGCCTAGAGAGGTACTCGTCTTCCCAGTCCTTACGAAGGAAGATGGGGAGTGCGGACCAACCGGCCCATCGTGAAACAGCGCGGATGCCGGACCAGTCAATGATACCGGTGATGCTGCCTTCGTTGTCGACGTAGATGTTCTGGAGATCGACATCTGGGAAGGTCTCGGGCGTTGTACTGTAAGTCTCGTCCGTCATCAACGTATTTACGGAACGAGGAAAGGAGTCGCAGATGAGTATTGCCAAGCGGGCGTATGCTCGTGCCAATGTGCGCTTTTCCTCAGTGACATATTTACAGAAGTTTTCCGCAGAAATTTCGTCCTTCATAGGCTGGAAATATTCAGCTGTGGACGAGTATTCGTTGCGCCTGATCATCCCCCTTTCCCGGCTGTATATAAAGTAATGACCTACGGCGGGATGCGGTGGATCGTAGTGGTCCTCAATATGCAGCATCCCCATGTTATCGAATTCATGCTTCCGAAGGTCAGCTATGGTCTTTGCCAAGTCCTCGAGGAATCGCTGGCGTTTGCGTTCTAGTTCGGGAGATGGGTTATCGGCTCTCTGAGGTTCTCCTTTATCGTCGTTAACGACCTGAACAGATCATGCGACAACCAGCGCAAATGACAACACGTTGATTACGGCAAAAGGGCGCACTGAACAAGGATACAAGGGCGACCTGCTACTAGGGCGGAGATGAATCAGCTCTCTGAATAGTTAATGCACCATCGGACGTTTCGACAAACATATCTTCACTAAACCATAGACTCAGCCAGACTGATTCGCCTTTAACCATCTCCATAACAATATAGGGAGCACCAGGGACGTTATCACGTCCGTCGTCCCAAGCGTGAACAAGCGGCACTATGACCTCGGTCTTGCGGTAGAGAAACTGCATGTTCATAGCCTCCGTGCGGAGGTCAAAGGCATCTTCTTCGGTCCAGGACTCATGTGTACCCCAGAAGTGTACCTTTACCAAGTAGTTGTCCTCTTTATTAAAGTCTAAGGTGACGCAGTAGTTGTTGCTTCCTTCATTCCAATCGACGATCCGGCAGGCCCTAGAAGGTTCTCTCTAGGCGGTAATAATAATATGTGCGCAGGACATCCACTGCTTTATTACTTCTACCTAACATCCTAAAGTAGTTCCCTACTTTACTATTATACTAAAAATTTTATTTTATTCCAAGTGCTTCTATTACTTATAAATTTCATTAAATATTAGTTTTACAGCGGGGCTACCAAAAAAAAGTACTTAAAAATATCTTTTTTAAAATAAAATAACTTTATAATTAGAAAACTAATAAATACAAGAAAAATAGCGTTTTAAAAAGAAAGACTAGTAGATTCTATTTACTCTATTACGGACTACTTACTAAGGGGTTTAAAGATAAAAAAAAGTAGTAAATATATAAAACTTTTAGCACTTTAATTTAGGCTATTATAACTTTTTATTTAAAGTATAAAATTGGTCTATTTTTATATATATAATAATAGTTACTATATTCTATTAATATATAAGTTATTTTTAAATATTTAAATATTTATTATATAATTATTAATAACTGTTAAATTTTTAAAATATTAATAATACACTAGTATATAATATATAACTAGTGCTTAGAAGAGTAGTCTTTTGTTTTTATAACTATTTTATAATAGTTAGATAGAAATAAAATATAGTTATTAATAATATTTTATAGTATATTATTTTTCTTTTTTAAAATAGCCATTTTAAAAACCTATATACTTTTTAAACTTAATCTTATATCTAAATTAGGCTTTTTATTTTTATTTAGTCTAGATTTTAAATAATTTTATATATTTTTTATAGGGACTAAATTAGGGCTATATACTAGATAAAGAAAAAGTATAATTTTATTATTTTTAAATTAGTTTAAAATATTTATTATTTTATATATAGAGGGATTATTTTATTAAAATTACTAACCTAAATTACTATTAACATAAAATTTATAATAATAATGTAATATAATATATATATTATATTAAAAACAGGAGTAAAAGATTTAATAAGTTACTTACCTCTTTTTATTTTTAGTTTAACTGTAGGTATAAGAACTTTATTTATATAATCTTTACTAGTAAAAAAAGAAAAAAAATTACGTATTTTAATAAATACAAAATTACTTTTACCTCCTATCTAAATTATATCCTAAACTTATAGAGTAAGGTTTCGGCCTGTAAAAAAATTAATATAACTAATATTAAAAAACTAAAAGAATAATATATAAATACGTAAAAAGTTCTATATTATTATATTTTAAAAAAATTAAAATAACTAATTTTATTATTAGTTAATAGCTAGTTCTCTCCTAACTCTATTATTACTTTTTTTAATAATATTATTTCTTCTTTTATCTTCTTTATATCACTAACTTATTAGAAAGTATTTTTTTTTAAATATATATTTTTAATATTTTTTATACTTTTTTTAGTGTTTTGTTATTTTTTTTTTAATATTTTATTTATTAATTATTAGTTTTTTTTACTTATATTAATAATATAATTTTTTTTAAAAAGATTCTTTATAATAATTATTTTACAATATTTAAATTATTTTTTAATAATAGTTTTTTATATTTTTAAAAAATCTTTTAATTAAGTTTTTATTAATTACTCTTTTTTTTCTCTAAGTTACGTTAAAAACGTTAATTTTTTTATTATTTTTTATATTATAATTATTATTCTTTCTTTTTTTATTTATTTTATAGCACTATAAATAGTTTATTAAAACTTTTCTAAAGTAGCAGTAATTAAGAAAAAAAATTATTTACTTTTAAAAAAAGATTAATTTTAGATTTAATTTTTAAAAAATTTAGCGCTATTATAAGAAAATAGAAGTTAGGTTTATAAAAGTAAAAATATTTTTTAATATATTATAATTTTATAAATTCTTCTCTAGGGTTATTACTATAATATTACGTAACCCTAGACTAGCTATTTAAACTTTTACTATATTATATAATTATTAACGCTAACTTATTCTAATAAACTTCTTATATAGTAACTAGAATAATTTTTCTACTAGCACTAAAAACCTGTAATCTTTTTAACGGTAATTAAAACTATTTTTTATAAAATTTTTTAATTCTCTTATAATAATTACTAACTTTTTTAATAGTAAGCTTTTATAACTATTTTACAGCGCTATAATATATTTATTTTTTTACTATTTACTACCTATTTTAAAATTTTATTTTTATGTATACGTATATCCCTATATCTAAATAATCTTAACTACTTTAATAAGTTTTTTTTACTAAAGCTTTACTCCCTTTACTATTTTAAGAAAGTTTTTTTTATTATTATTAAAGTGCTACTACTACTACTACTACTATTGCCGTTCTCTATCTTAAATAAGAAATTATATCTCTTTTTTTATTATTTTTTTATAAATTTTACTATATTTTATATAGGTAAAATTAAACTTTATAGTCTTTATAGGTGTTATTAAGGTTAAGAATAATATCCTACTTAAGTAAGAAGAGGTGTATTAAAATTAAGTTAGTATTAAAAACGTTAACTAAAAAATCTAGTTTATTAAATAGGCCGGCCTTTTATACTACGTTAAAATAGAAGTTAGGGTAGTTTTTAATATAATTTAGCTAATTATTACTATTAGTAAAAGTCTATATTATATACTATAGGTTACCAGGCTTAATTGTTAGACGCTAAAACGCTAATATTATAAATATAATAATTATAAAAGATTTTTAAACTTTATTATGTGAAGAGAGGTAATGTGTAGCGTCGAGACACTAGTCCAAAAAAGGTATAGGCTAAAAAAAGTTGTTCCCCCATTTTTTAAACTTTATATAGTATTTATAGAAAGGAGAAAAAGCTATTATATATACTATTTTAAACGCGCAATATACAGTTTATAGTTCTACTTATAATTTTACTTAAAATAATAACCTATAAATACTCTATTACTATTTTATAGTTATTACTCTACTATTATTATAGTTACTACCTAATAAGTTATTTATTAAGTTATTGCTTTACTAGCTGTAAAATTTAAAAAATCTTATATTTAATAGGCTCTAGGTTATAGCGCCTCTGTTTTTACCTACCTATATTAATTAAGAACGTAGTGTATACTAAGTTAATATAGCTCCTATAGATAAATATAAAAAAATAATTTTATTAATATACTTTATAATTAGTATTTATATAAGTAAGAGTTTAATTTTTACTTATTATATATTTATATATTAATTAAATAAAAGGGTGTGGCTATAGTGGCTATATAGGCGACTAAAAGGAATTTTAAAAAAGGAGGAATTTACTTATTACATAAATTTATTATTATATAATAAATTCTTATAAGAATTTAGATTCCGTACTCTATACTAGGCCTAAAAGAGTATAGTTAAAATTTTAGTTAAATATATTTACTAACTAAAAAGTTATAGAAACCTAAAAAACGAGTTTAAAAACGTATTATCTATAAGTAATTTTAATTTATTACACGTAATTAATAAATAATAAGTAAAATTTTTATAATATTCTATATAATTTTTTAAAAACGGTATTACTTACGTCGTTTTATATATATTATTTAATTTTATAGAAATTTTTATAAAAAAATTTTTTAAATTAATTTTTTTTTTTACCGTTCTGTATAACTATATATAATATAGGTTATATAAGGGATTTAATAGGCGTATACACTTTAAAAGTAAAAGAAGTTATTAAACTATTATTTAGAGTCTATATAACTAAATATATAATCTTAAACTATTTTTTATATAATATAATACTTAAAAAGTTATTAATTATTAGACTTGCTAAGTATTAAATAAGTAAAAATATAAACTATTATTTATATATAAATAAAAATTATTACGTAAGTATATAAAACTAAAAACTATAAAATTAAAAAATAAAAAATTAATTTTTATTTTATTATACAATTTTTAGGAATAAAATATAAAATAAAATATTTTTTTTATAATATTAGACTTATAATTATAAATAAAAAATAAGGTTGAAATTATTAATTTTTTAAATTAAAAGGGTTATAATTATATTTTTAAAAAAAAAGGTACTAAATAATTATATTATATATATTAAAAAAATATTAATTTACAATTATAGATTAAAGTATTAACGTATTATTATATTTAATAAAGTAACTATAGCCGGTACTAAAAGAATAAAATATAATTTTTAAAAGTATATAATTTATACTAAGTATCTATAGATATAGACTATTTTCTTTTTTAAAATAATTACTATAATGTTATATAACTTTACGCTAACTACTTAAACTTTTAGTATATTACGTAATTAATTAACTTTTAATAAGTTTTTTATATAATAATTATAATAACTTTTCTTCTAGCGCTAAGAACTTATAACCTTTTTAAATAAATAGTAATTAAAGTATTAAAATATAGTATAGTACTTTTTATAAAATTTTTATATTATTTTATAATAACTACTAACACCTCTAATAGTTTTATATTACTACCTTATAGTGCTATAGTGTACTTTTTTTTATTACTTACTACCTATTTTTTATATATATAAATATATATATATATATATCTATATTTAAATATTTCTAACTATTTTAATAAGTTTCTTTTACTATAGTTTTACTTTCTTTACTACTTTAAAAAATTTTTATTATTATTATTAAGTTATTATTATTACTATTACTACTATTACTATTACTACTACTATTATTACTACTACTACTATTACTACTACTATTATTACTACTTCTACTATTACTACCACTATCGTCGCTATTTTTTATTTTAATTAAAAGAGTTTTACTTTTTTTGTTACTATTATACTATAAAGTTTACTATATTACTATATAATCTAAAATAGATTTTAATATCCTTATAAGTATTATTAACGTTAAGAATTATATCTATTTTAAATAAGAAAAAGCGCATTAGGATTAAATTAAAGTTACAAATATTAACTAAAATATTTAGCCAATTAAGTAGACTAGCCTCTTATATATTATTAAGATAAAAGTTAAGATAGTTTTTAATATAACTTAACTAGTTATTATTATTAATAAAAGCCTATACTCAACGCTAAAAGTTATTTAGTTTAATTATTAGATACTAGTATAGAGTTAAGATTATTAATATAATTAAAAATTTTAAACTTTATATATATATAATATTTATAGGAAAGAGATAAAGCTATTAAACTTACTATTTTAAACGTACTATATACGGCCTATAGTTCTACTCTACCTAAAATAAAAATAATAATTTATAAATACTTTATTTCTATTTTAGAGTTATCGCTTTACTATTATTATAGCTACTATTTAATAAGTTATTTATTAAGTTATTACTCTACTAGCTATAATATTTAAAAAATTTTATATTTAATACGCCCTAATTATACAGTCTCTATTTTTACTTATTTATATTAAGAAAGAACGTAACGTATACTAAATTAATATAACTCTTATAAATAAACGGAAAAAAATAAATATAAACTATTTAGTATTTATTAAGTTTTTATTATCTATTATACTACGGATTTATAAAGTTTATAAAATGTATTATATAATAAAATTTTTTTTTTATTTATAAGCGTTTTATAATTAAATAATCTATAGTGGGTAATATAAAAAAAGAGTAATTAAAAAAATATTATTTTTAAATATTTATATAAAATTAATTAATAATTTTAAATTTATGTAAATAATACTATGTTAAAGAGAAATTATAATAAAATATAAAAGTATTTTAGTTACTACTTATTAATTATTTATACTATATTAAGATTACCTAAATATAAAAACTGTTTATATCCCTTATTTATATTTAAATAACTTTTTAGTTAGTAAATATAGTTAACTAAAGTTTTAATTATACTAATTTAGGTTTAGTATATATTACGTAACTAGTTTTTTAAACTATATTAGTAATCTGGATATAAAATTATATTAATAATATATATTTAGCTCGTGTTCATATAATTAGTTATTCCGTAATATATTCTTAAAATTATTATAAAATAGTAATATTTATTTAATTTAAAACACCTAAACTTTTATTCTTTTAATATAGTGCTAAATTTAAATATATTTAAATTTAAACTTAATTTTCTATTAAAAGTGAATACTATTATTCTAATAGTTATTTTTACTTTATAAGTACTCTAAATAGTATTTTTAATGCTATATAATATATTAAAAATATAAATAATATAATAATAATATAAATAAAATAAAATAGAAAATAATTTCTACTATTATTTAAAAAAAATTATTATTAGAGACTTAATTAAAAGTTATATAAATTAAATTAAATAATATTTTAAAAAATTGTCTAATATTTTAGAGAAATCTTTAGAAAGGATTTTAAATTAGAATATTTATAATATTAATATAAATAAAAAGAAAATTCTATATATAATATAATAAAAGCTAAAAACAGATTACAATAGACTAAAAAAATAAAAAAATATTAAAAATATAAATTTTAAAAATAATAATAGTTTATAAGTACTTAGTAATATAGATAAAAAAGATTAGAAAGAAGTATTATAAAAATAGAGGTAAAAATAGAATTAAATATAAACTATCTAATAGCTAATTACTAAGTAAGTTATTTTAATATTTTAATATTTTAAAGAATATTACTTTTTAACTATTTTTATAATACAGTTTTATTTTTTAAATATTAATTATATTAATTATATTACTAGTTATAACTTTCTATTCTAAGTTTAGAATGCTATTTAGTTAAAGCATAAAAGTAATTTAGTATTTACTAAAATACCTAATTTATTTATTTTCTTTAGTAGTAAAAACTATAAAAAAAAGTTTTTACATTTAAAGTTAAACTAAAGATAAATAGGGGTCAGTAATATAATTAATTTTTTATTACTTTTTTAAGTATAATAATATATATATATAGTATTATATTATATTATAATTTTTATAAAAAAATACTTTTATTTATAAATTAACCGTTGTTCTAAACGAATTTAATAATAATTAAACTTTATTTTATATCTATCCTATGCTACTAATATAGGCTATATAAAAATTATATAGAGATATTTAAAATCTAGATTAAATAAAAAAAAGTCTAATTTAGGAATAAAATTAAGTTTAAATAGTACAGAGGCTATTAAAAGAACTATTTTTAAAATATAAAATATATTACTATAAGAAGTTATTAATATTTATATATTATTACTCCCTACTAATTATAATATATATATATAATTATAAGGGTACTATAGTAACTACTAGTAATATATATTTAACTAGTTTATTATTAATAATTTAATAAATAAACTTTTAGTAATAATTATATAATTAATATATTAATACACAAATATAAGTTGGTTTATAGTATAATATAGTATCTAATATAATATATATAAAAATAAGCTAATTTTATATATTAAATAAAAAGTTATAATAGTCTAAAGTAGAGTACTAAAAATTTTCTATATTTACTAATTTTTTTATACCCCTAAACCCCTTAGTAAGCATTTTATAGATAACTATTTTATATATACTAGTCTTGTTCTTTAATGTTTTATTTTTTTATATTTTTAAACCTATTAGTTAAAAAATTATTTTATTTTAAAAAAGGTACTGTTTTGTTCTGTTTTTTATTATTACCCCCCTATAAGTTATAAATTATTTTTATACTATAAAACTATAATACGATGTTATATACTATAAATTTAATTTAGTATTACTTTAAGTAATATTATATATATTTTTCTTATTTTTTAATATATTAAGTATAAATATATTTCTTTACGTTTATCTATAAAAGCTATATTAACTTAGTTTATACTACGTCCTTACTTAATTTAGAAATAGGTAAAAATAGAGATACTATTACCTAAAGCCTATTAAATATAAAATTTTTTACATTTTATAGCCAGTAGAGTAATAATTTAACTAATAACTTATTAAATAGTCGTAGTAATAATAGTAAAATAATAATTATAAAATAGTAATAATTAATTTTAGAAAAGTTATAAAAATAAGAATTATATATAGCGCGTTTAAAATAATAAGTATAATAACTATTTCTACTTTCTATAAATACTATATATATATCTATATAATTTTAATATCATACTAACGTTTAATAATTAAACTAAGTAATTTTTAGTATATAATATAGACTATTGTAAATAATAATAACTAGCTAAATTATATTAAATACTATTTTAATTTTTACCTTAACACTATATAAAACACTAGCCTATTTAATATACTAGATTTTTTAGTTAATATTTTTAATTTTAATTTAATCTTAACGTGCTTTTTCTGATCTAACATAAGTAAAATTTTTAATTTTAATAATACCTATAAAAATATTAAAATCTACTCTAGATTATATTGTAATATAATAAATTTTATAATATAATAATATAAAAATATAAGACTTTTTTATTTAAAATAAAAAAATAGCGGCCGTAGTAGTAATAATAATAATAATAATAATAATAATAATAATAATAATAGTTAAATAATAAAAAAAAACTTATTTAAAGTAGTAAAAGAAGTGAAATCCTAGTAGTCAAAGTTTATAAAAATAATTAAAATTATTTAGGCACAGGGATATAAAACCCGTAAAAGTAGAGTAAATAATAGAAAAAAAGTATACTATAGTACTATAAGGTAGTTATAAGAGTTTACTATTAAAGAAGTTAGTAATTATTTTAATATAACTAAAGGGCCCTATAGGGGTTACGGCGTTATTTTAATACTTAATAGCTAGCTATTTAATAACGTTATAAGTTACTAGTAATAGTAAAAAATTAATACAGTTACTACGTAAGAAGTTTATTAATAGTTAGTATTAATAACGTAATATAGTAAAAGTTTAAATAGTTAGATTAAAGTTACGTAATATTATAGTAATAACCCTAAGGAGAATGTAAGTATAAATATATATATATACTTTTTCTTTCTTAAAACTTTATTTAGTAATCTATATAATTACTATATATATAATTTTTTATTTAATTAATATATAAATATCTATACTTTTTATATTATTAACTAATACTAATATATTAATATATATATATATTAAAGAACTATATTATTTTTATTCTTTAGTATTTTATAATAATAATAATAATAATAATAATAATAATAATAATAATAATAATAATAATAACAATAATAAGTTAGTTACTTATATTATTATTAATTTTTTCTTATAGTAATATAGGGTAGTTAAACGGGTTAGAGTTAAGTTAGGGTTAGATTAGTATACCTAACTACGAGTTACTAAATAAATTACGTAATATATAAGCTATATAGTTTAAAAATATTTTATATATAAATATATAGTTTTCTTTATAGTATATTAATATTTTAAATTTATACCTTCTATATTACGTAAGTTATTTAAGTATAAAAAGGTAATATAGTTTTTAAAAGTATAAAAACTCTTATTTTAACTAAAATAACTTACGTAATATATAATAAACTAAATTTAATTATAATTATATATAGAACTGTTAAATAGTAACTATTTAAATATATAACTTTTATTATTATAAGTTATATAATAGCTAAAATATTAAGTAACTCGTAGAGTAACTGTAGACTAACCTACGATAACCTAGTTCGTAGATTAGTTTAAAATTACTATATAGGTTACTAAATATCTTAGCTAATATATAAGCTATAATAATTAAATTTATATATTTAAGTAGCACTTTTTTAGTATGTCTATATAGAATTATATTTTTATATATTTTATTATATATTATATAAATTATTTTATATTATATATTAAAAAGTAATAAGTACGCCTAGATAATAATCTAGGGGTATAAACGTAGTAAGAGAACTCTATTAAATATTAAACCGTGTACGTAATAATTAAAAGCTAAGTTTATAAAAGTTAACTAAGGATAATATCTATTTAAATAGCTACTTAATTAAATAATAAGTATACTAGTAGGCCAGCGGTTAGTATTAAACTAGTAACTTATATTAGTAGGTACTAGGGTACTTAGTATAACGTAATATAATTACCTTAAGGGCTATATATATAGTATAAATAGTAGAAAGACCTATATAATTATTACGTAAACTTCCTCTATTATTAAAATTGCCTAATTACTATATCTAATAAATTTAAGTAACACCTACGCTTTACTATTAAGACTAATAAGGTATTAAGGGATAAAATATAAATAGATTTTTTATATAACCTCTATATAGTTATAAATAAATACCTATACTTTTACGCTTTATAGATTACTAAATTAAAAATTAAAAATATTAAAAAATTATATAAAGAAAACTTTATTTAGTCTAGATAGCGTATATACTTCTTTTAGCTAAATATAGTAGCTTTTACTATATTTAAGCTTAGTATTATCGCCCTAGTATATAGTAATTCGGCCGTCTAGTAGTAGTATATATAGTAAATAAATATTTTTACTATTTTATATAATACTATTAATAAGTTACCTTAGAAGCGTACGTTAATTATTACTAAAAGTATAAAAAAGCTAGTAGCGTATTATGAAAATGAAATCTATAATTTTAAGTTATAACTAAAATAAGTATAAAATATATATTTATATACGCGTAAAAAGAGGGACTAAATAAAAATAAAAGTATAGAAGGGTTGCTAAATATAAGTATTTACAGTAGGTAGTAGTAGTAGTAATAGTATTTTAAAATATATAATTTTTTAAATTATAACCGGCAGAAGCGCCTAAAAAAACTTAAATTAATTAGTACTTTACTAGGGATCTTTTATTAAAAGTCTTTATTAAAACCAAAATTATTTTTATAAAAAAAGAGTTAGTAAAAAGGTTATTATTATTAAATTATTAAGCATTAAAAAAAACTACTAGTAACGGCGGCGGAAAAATTTTATATTAAAAGCCTTAGCGCTTTAAAAGGTGTAACGTTATAAAATTAGATTAAACTATATTAAATAAAAACTATTAAAGTAATAGTAAACTCTATATATTAATTCTAGTAAATATAACGCAGTTTTATACTTAGGTTACCTAAGTAAAGTAGTTTTTCGCCTTCTACTTAGGAGGGGTTTATATTATATATATATATATTAATTAAACAAATACTATAGCTATAATAGGTTAGAGTAACTAAAAAAAATATAAAAAAGAACAGTATGTATATACCTTTATTATAAATTATTTTAGTATAAATAAAATTCTTCTTTATATTTAAAAGTATAATACTTTTTAAAGCCTTTATAACTAACTAAATATAAAGGCTATTAACCTAAATTTTAATATATTATAAATAAAATAGCTAATATATATATATATATTCTTAGCTCTATACGTTATATATTATATAATTTATTTAGTAACTTATAGTTAGGTATTTTAACCTAACTCTAATTTACTTTTAATCTGTTTAACCAGCGTATAGTAATATAATTATTATAAATTTAATAATATTTTTATTTAATAATATATATATATAGTTTATTTCTCGATTATATTTATTAGTTTATAGAACTTAATTTTTATTAATTATTTATAAATAATAATTAGTAATACTATATTTAAATATTATATAGTTATTATTTTGTAATTTTTTTATATTATATAATTTAATAGTTTAAAACTTATAATATTTTTTTTATATTTATATAGTATTAATTTATAAAAATAAATATATAAGTATAAGTTATAGTATAAAATATAAAATTACTATATAATAAAATTACTAAATACTATTAGGTAATTACTATATTTCTATTTTAGTAAAGTATTTTCTTTAATTAATTTTAATATTATACTTTGTAAAAGCTAGTTATTAAGTTATATAATATATAGAATATTTTTATATTAATAAAATAGTTTTTTTTAAACTAGTATCTTAACACTACAATTTACCTATTTATATAATAAAATAGTTATTAATAGTAACTTTACTATAAAATATATATATATTATTATTATTAGTAAAGCGCGAATTAAAGTCTATTTAAAGTTCCGATATTGTCGCCACATAAAATAGCGGCTTATTGATGGAACACGTTAGCGGCGCCGCCTGATTAAGCGCGGGTATGATTAAGCTGACGTATGCCAGAATCTTGGTGTCGACCAAATCGCTTATTCGAGCGCACCAAGTCTATCAACTGTCGAGCAGAGATTGAGTCTAGTTACAGCTTGATTGCATAATTGCGAAGGTGGGATGAGTCTATTGTCGACCTCTGGAAATATATGAATAAGTTTGCTGATACTCTACGCTGCTAGGCGGAGATACGCGAAGTCCCGCTGTTGCAATGGCACGCAGATATGCGCGACTCGAAGTAGCTAGACTCGACTCCTTGCTAATTCCAAGCCTTAGACGGTCCGGCTATTCTACTATTCGTACTAGGGTGCCAACGGCTCGGCAGCTGTCCCACGATCCATCTTGCGGAGAAATGCCAATTGGGAGAGCAGTCAACCCCAGTTATATCATGCCAGCCGAATGGTCGCCTCATTCTCAGACTCTTACGGTATGGCCTGATATCGCCTCAGTTGGGGATGAAGACGCATTGAAAGTCTGCCGATCGGAAGTGTCGGCCATTTCGAACGCGATAGCACGGTTTGAGCCTGTTACTATGTACACAAGACCTCAAAATGTGGCGAAAGCTAAAGCTACCGTATCTGAAAATGTCACGGTGGTTAGCTTGGATGCGAGTCACCTCTGGATTCGCGATACTGGGCCAATATTTGTAAAGGATCCCACCAATGGCTGTGCCGCTGGCATCAACCTCAATTTTAACTACTGGGGTGGAAAACTTCCTCGACAGGGCGAAGAGAACGTGGCACGAAACGTCCTGTCTAAATGGGGTATTCCAATCTTTACTCCATCATTTCAAACTGAAGGTGGGGCCATCGAGGTCGATGGGGAAGGGACGCTACTGGCTACTGAAAGCTCGATTATCAACCCAAATCGAAATCCAGAGATGAGCAAGATACAGCTTGAAGAAGGCTTGAGGATTGCGCTGGGGATCGACAAAGTGTTGTGGCTTCCTGGGATCAAAGGCCACGAGATCACAGATTGCCATATCGATGGCTTCGCGCGATTCGTATGCCCTGGTGTTATTCTGCTGGGCAGGCCAGCAGAGAATACTACGGAAGTTCTTGACAAAGCATATAGAGAAGCCAGGAAAATTCTCGACCAAGTGACCGACGCCAAAGGAAGACGACTCCGCGTTGTCGAGATCGTAGAGCCTGATATCAGGCTGATCTCGGGTAAACAATACGGGACTACTTATGCCTCGTACGTCAATTACCTGGTGGTCAATGGTGGAGTGATTATACCCCGATTTGGAGTTGGAGAGGCGGATGAGAATGCGCTTGAACTATTTCGCCAGGTTTTCCCTAACCGTGAAGTCATTCAGGTTGATATCAACATTCTTCCGAAAATGGGTGGAGGCATTCATTGCGCTACACAGCAAGTACCGGCTCTATGATCAGAGTAGAAGAGAGGCCACGGCGGCTAAGCTATCTGCGTGGCGACCAAATGCCCCCAAGCATCATCGTGGCAGAGAAGAAATAAGGCCACGTGGGAAAAGGCCCGTTAGCAACACGTCCCCCTTCGTTGTCCTTAACCGTCATGCTTCGTCGCACTGCTCACACATCGCCACCAGCCCGACTGCGTTCCAGACCAGCTGTGCCCACACAGGCTGGGACTGCGGAGTGTCTATGGCCTCCCGAACATCATGGCAAAAGAAGCCGCCTCCATCTGGCCTTGAGCTGCCCTCTCCTCATGTGTGTGCGAAAGAATGGCGTAGGGAGGGATGTTGTTGATTAAGTCGTCGGGCAGGCGGAATTCGCCGTTCCCGTCAACCTGTAAAAGACGCATTCTCGAGCACGAATATCATAGCGGTTGTACAGTACGTGCGAATGAGGCGGAGAAGGAATCAACTGCCACCTGTGTCGGGCTTACAATTATTCCGGATCCATAGCAGCCGTTTATTTTCTCTACAATAGAGAACCAGCACCTATAACGTACTCCACGGGCGAGTCGCCTACACGAGTAAGTTGTCTACTTTTACTAAAACCCTACTAAAACTACACTTATTATAATATAAATAGTATAATTTAGATTTATTTAGTATAAAATAGTATAAAATACTACTTAAAATTAACTTTTATAGCCTTCTTATATATTTATATATTATACTTAACTATTTAGCACTATCTATAGTACGTTTAAAAAAATTTATTTACTTTAGCGCGTATTTACCTTTTTATTATTTTTATTACTATATGTTTTAAACTTTTATACAACGCTTAGATAAGCGCTATTATTAACTATTAAAATTCTTTCTACCTAAATCTACTTTCTGTTATATAATTTACGTTATATAGTAGCCTTATTTACTATTTTAAGTTTAGCAATCTTTTATTACATTAATGTTAGCTTATATATAATAGTTACTACGGCTTTTAAAATATTTTTAAACGCCTTAACTATAAATATTAGTAAACTATTTATAGACCTCTAAATTTTTAACTTTATTAATATTAATTATAATCTTAGTTCTAAAATATTATTAAGAATTTATAACTCTTAGGGACTATTATTAAATAATAGTAATAATAGAGTTGGCCTACTAGTATACTTATTAGTTAATTAAGTAGCTGTTCGAATATATATTATCTTTAGTTAATTTTTACCTTAGCTTTTAATTATTACGTATATAGTTTAGTACCTAAAAGAGTTCCCTTACTGCGTTTATACCCCTAGATTGTTATCTAGGCATACTTATTACTTTTTAGTAATAATAGAGTACGTAATTTTATATTAAAATATAATATAACTTATTTTCGTATAAATAAAACTAATTTAGTATGTTAATATCTTCTTTAAATATTACTAAAAGTAATTACTATATTAAAGGCGTACTTAAAGTAAAATAAAAATTTAAGTTTTATAATATATATAATATAATTTTTTATAAACTTTATAACTTAGCGTCTATACGCTTTTTTTAGTAGTATAAAATACCCTATATTTAGTAATAATAAAAGCTATAACGAGTATAAAACTATATAAAAAGTAATAATTTTATTATTTTAGTAGTATTACTAGAATTTAAACGCGGTATAACTTTTATAGTTATTAATAGTAAATAATTAGTAACTACTAACTACCTTTTTCTTTATATACTTATTAACATACTTTACTTAGTTAAAGCTAAGTTTATTAGTTATTTAGCTGTTTTTAGAGACTATAATAACCTAATTATAAAATAAATTACTTATTTTATACTAATTTAATAGGTATTAGCGCGCCTTTAAAATTATAAAAGGTAAAATAATTTATTTTTTTGTATTAATACTTTAAATAACTATTATCTACTTTTAATTACTTAGTTAGACTATTTTAAGCTATTTTTAGTTTTTTAAAGCCGTAATAATTATATTTATAAATATTTAGTATATTATAAAACCTATGTTATTAAAGTTACATATATTATTATTTTAAAATATTATACTTAGCTTTAATATTAGCTACTAGATTAAACTAGTTTAATATTAACCTAAAATACCCGCAGAGCGCTTTTTTATAATTATATTTATAATTAAACTTTATTATAAACTTATTATAGTACTTTATAAACGTACTAAACTAGTTAATACGAACTAGCGCTAGGTTATATTTAGTGTATAAAGAATTAGTTATATTTATTATAATTATAAGCTAAAAGGAATATTCTTACGTAAATAGTTTAAGTATATATTTAATAATAACTTTCTTCTTATATTAGTTTAAATATTTTAAATTAGGTATAATATTAGCACGTAAAGGTCGTTTAGTATATTAATTATTTAGTATTTTTTAGGGCACTTTATAGATAGTTATAGTATATTATATTAAGAAAGTTACGTTTTATTTAATAGCTTAAAGCGTAAAATATACTTAAGTTTTTTTTAATATACTTAACTAAAGATATTAAATTAATATTAGTATAGAGAAAATATTTTAGTAACATTTTAGTAAAAGTAAATAACTTACTTATATAGGTAACTTACTTATAAAGTATATTAGTAATAGATTAATTAGTATTATTTTCTACTAGAAAAATAGACGTTAAATACTTTAAATATACTATTACTAGTAGGGAGATTAGTTAACAAATATTAGTTATACTATTATAAATACTTTTAAATTTTAGGCTACTAAATTTATTCGTTTAAATTATTTTTTTACCTATTATAATTTTTTTATTTTTTATATATTTTTATACTAACTAAATATCTAAAATATAGTAATTTAAAATAATTTTTATAAATAAGTATAAAATAATAATTATTTTAATATTTATAAAAACTATTTAAACTAAAATATATATAATATTATTTCCTTTATATTATATTTTTAACTATAACAACTATTTTATAAAAATTAAAACTTATATAATAGATATTTTTCTAAATAATCTTAATTAAAATATAAAACTATAAATAGTAAAATCTATATTTAATTATTATTATCTAATTATTTTTATCTATATAAAAATATTTAATAGTTATATATTATGTTAAGTTTTAATTTTATATTATATTTTATATATTATATTAATAGTTTCTAAACTAATAATAATATTTTTAAATCTTAGTTATATAATTTAAAGTAATACTTTTATATTTAAATTAGTGAATTAAGTATATAAAGTTTATTATATATTTTAAATAATTATAATAGTAGTAAAAAATAATATTTTATAATAAGTTATATATATACTTAGCTTATATAATAATTTTATAAAATAAATATAACTATATTTATAATTATTATGTATTAATTATTTAAAAATTAGCAAAAATATTTACTATAATAAATAATTACTATTATAACCTCTTAGTTACTATTTTAATTATATTTTATTAGTAATTAAAGATTATATTTATTTTTAATATTTTTTACTTTACCTATATATATATACATAGTATTACGTTTAATAATAATAATTATAATATTAAGTATACCTATTTATATATTTAGTTTATCTATTACAGTACTAAAAAAATAATATATAGCTTTTTTCTCCTCCTTAAACTTTTACTATTAATTACTTTTAGTATTTTTAACTACTAAAAACTTTATTATCTCTTATTTATTATCTTTTACTTATTATTTTATAAACCTTAAGCTATAAATTTAAAATATTTTTATATTTATTACTTATATTTCTAATAGAATTTTATTATATAAAAAGAGGTAAAGTATAGCGTCAAGACACTAGTCTAAAAAAGGTATAGGCTAAAAAAAGTTATTCCCCCGGATACAGTTAAAAAGATAAGCGTATATAAAAAAGAATTATAAAAAATATTATTTTTTTAGGTTAGTAGGGTATTTAAATTTACAGTTTTAGTATATAACTTAGCGTATAACTTAGCGTGTTAAAGTTCGGTACTCTAGTATAGGGCTACTATTACCTTTACTCTTTTTTCTTTAAACTAGACTACTGTAGTGCTGCTATACTATAACACGCCTACTCTACCGTATTATTAAAGTTATTATTAAAATTATAAAATAGGATCCGAGCAGCGTTTATTCTTAGTGGCTTATAGTGTATAGTTAGCTAACTTTTATTATAGGTATGCCGACGGCGACTTTGCGCATCGCCATTAACCTTAATAGAATTTTTTATATAGTTATATTATATACTCTAAACTATATATTTTTTTTTATAAATTTAATATAATTACGGTATTTTTTATAGTAAGTGTAGTACTACGACTATTTTAGTTTTTATATTTATAATTATATTTACTAATACTATTATTATTATTAAGAATAGTGGTACTAATTTTAAATATTTTAAATTTTAGTACTTTTATAATTAATATAGGTTTTACACTACTTTTTATTATGTTTTTAATTATACTAGGTATTTAATATTATATAAATATTAAGTTTTTATTATTACGTTATGCCGCGACTTAATAAAGCCTGCGAAGTACGTTAATTAATATTACGCGAAATTAATAAATAGTATTTTTATAAGACTAAGTAAGTACTAAATATATAAAGTACTTAGTAATATTTAATAAAACTTTTTATTATTAAATTTTATTACTTTATAAGCAGAATATTATAAAAATAGTTTATATATTTAGCGTTATTAGCATTATTAGCGTAGTAAAGGTATTAAAATTAATTTAAATGAGTATAGTATATGCTACAAATAATTATAAAAATATAAAAGATTTAAAAGATATTTCTATAGATATTTTTTTAATATACGTTTAGCTATAGTATTATTAATTATAAAATAAAAATTAGTATATATATAATAATTATAACTACTATTTATATATTTATTATATAAAAAATATAGTATCTATATAAGAATTTTTTAATATAATATTTTTAAGAGAGAGTGTACTAAGCGCGCTAGTATACTATTATAAAAAGTAATATCGTTTTAAATTTAGTTTTATTTAACGTTTTTAATACATTGAGTATAATAATATATATATATATATATATATATTTAATTAATTTTTCTTTAATATTTTAAACTACTATAACTATTCTATTTAGTAAATTAATATATAAATATTAATTTTTAAATTATAGTTTTATATTTATTTATAAATATTCTATTAGTATTAATATATATTATACTTTAATTTAATATAAACTAAATAAAAATATTAATAATAAGCTAAAAACTATTAAATAAAACACTCTTACAATTTTATAATTAATAGAAAAGTAATAATTTATATAAAAAAATTTATTCTAGTATATTAGTAGTAATAATAGTATAATAGAATTATAATACTTATAAAATAAAATATAATATATATAAAATATTACTATATTATAATAAAATATTAACTATATATAATTTATATATAATAATTTATATAATATTTTTTTATATTATTATAATAAATAAATATAGTAGAGTCCATTATTAAATATTTAATAATTATAATTAATTTTATGTTTAATACTATTTTAATTTTTATTAAAAATTATAATATTTAGTAGCCCCATACTAAAAACTACTTAAAATATTATTATAATATATAAATAAGTCTAGTCTTTATAAAATAAAAGTTTTTAATATTTTACTATTAAATTTATTATTATACTAATGTTATTATTAAATATAAATAATTTTTAATATTAATAAAAATTTTAGAAATAGTTTATACTTATATACTAATATAATATAGCTAGTTAAATAATATTTAAAAAGTACTAGACATATTTAAACTATAATAGAAAAAATAAATTATAATATATATTTAAAAATATATAAAACAAGAGTTCTTTTAATAAGTATAAAATATATAAATATAATTCTAAAAGAAAAGTAAACTTAAAAATAATTTATATTATATATATATAAGAATAGAGAAATTAATAAAAGAAGATATTATAATACTATAAAATAATTAAAAAAAGTTTACTATTAAAACAGTTAATTATTATTATAAAAAATATAAAAAAATTTATTAAAAATTATATTTTATATTTTTATACTTAAATTACAATTTATTTTAAAAAATATCTATATTAATAATATTAATATAAATCTTGTTATACTTAGTATTAAAATATACTATATAGTTATATAGATATTAATAAATATAAAAATATATTTTATTTATATATTAAGAAATATTTTTTTTTTATATTTTGATAAACTAGTATTTTTATACTATATATTATCTTATTTTATATAATAAGTATAATTACTATATAAAATATTTATTAAAATATATTAGTTTTAATTTTATAACATAGTAAAACGTTAAATAATTATATTTTATATATTAAGATATAATATATATATACTATTAAATATACTAAGTAATTAGTAGTATATTATTTAAAAAAGTAATAATTATAAAAATTTTAATATTATATTATTTATTAATATTAAATAATGTTAATTTAAGAAGATTTATATAATTTTATAAAATTATATTTTATATAGTATAATTTTAAATTTTTTATGTTTATTTTAACTAATAATATAATTATAATATTAAAATATTTTCTCTTAAGATTATTATCGTAACGTTACGTAACTCTAAACTAGCTATTTAAACTTTTACTATATAAGATAATTAACGCCGACTTATTTTAATAAGCTTTTTATATAATAACTATAATAGCTTTTCTACTAGCGCTAATAACCTATAACCTTTTTAAATAAACAGTAATTAAAGTATTAATATATAATATAATAATCTCTATAGAATTTTTTTTATTTTTTTTATAATAACTACTAATTGTTTAATAATAAGCTTTTACGACTACTTTATAATACTATAGTATACTCTCTTTCTACTACTTAGTAAGTATAATTAATCTAGAAGTAAGTTATAATCTATAAATAAGTTTTAAAGCCCTACTCCTACGCGTATACCTAAATAATTTTAACTGCCCTTAGAAGCTTTTTTTTAGAGTCTTACTTATTTTTCTTACGCTGCCCTATAAAACTTCTCTTTACTTTTTACCTCGCCCTTTACTTTACTTAGTAAGTATTTAGCCCACTTAAGCTATAATTTTACTAGTTTTATTATATTACCCTATAAGTATAAGCCGTAAATATAATTAACGTTAAAAATTACTAAATATTTAAAAATAAAAAACAGTATAGTAACTAACCTAAAATTAAAAATATTAATAATAAAAAACAGTTCTCTAAAAAGACAAGTTTTTTTTTTAAGTTTATAATTATACTATAGTTTTAGGTAATTATTAAAATAACTCTATTAGTTATTTAGATTTTTAATAAAAGTTAAAATTACTATAATTACTATTAATTTTTAGCTAGAGTTAGTTATAATTATAAGGCGTCTTTAAGTAAGTTTTAAAGTTCTCCTAACTATAATAATCTAAAGAAGAAAAAAAAGATATTTTAAAACGTATTATAGAGTATAGGAAAAAGAGAAAGGCGTAATTTAAATACGCGATATACGGCCTATAGTTCTACTTATAGTTTTACCTATATACTATTATTACTACTATAGCCTAATACTTTATTAATTAAGTTATTGCTCTACTAGCTATAAAATTAAAAAAATTTATATTTAATAGGCTTTAGATTATAGTACTTCTATTTTTACCTACCTTTATATTAAGTAAAAATATAGTATATACTAAGTCTATATAGCTTTTACGGATAAGTATAAAGAAATAATATTAAAAAATATATATATATATTATAAATAATAAATTACTAACTAAAATATTAATTGTTTTATAATCTTTTTATATATTTAAAAATTAAGTAAACGTGCTAAACTATAAATTATAAAATTAATATAAAAGTAAATAAAATATAATTAAATATTAATCTATTCGTCTAATTTAAGTTTATAGAAATAAATATTTTAATATAATTATATAAATTTACTGTATTATTTTATTATTATAAAAAATATATATTATTGTTAATTATATTTTAAATTTACATAATATTTAAAATAGAAATATTAATAACTTATATAATTAATATTATTATTTAGCTAATATAACTAATAATTAATAAATATTAAAAATAAAACTTTATTAAACTTTTATTATATAAAGTTACGCTTTTAGTATAGTACTTATTTTTTTTTAAAAAAAATAACTACTAACTACTATAGAGGTTTCTATAAAATAATTTTATAATATTCTAAATATAATAAGAAAAAATAATAGTACGTAGTTAAATATTAATATATTATACTAAGAACGTTATACTTAAGTATAATAAGTTAAAATAGTAATATATAAATAAGTGTTATCTTTTAAGCTAGTATAAAATATCTATTTATAAAAAATAATATAATATTAATAGCTAGTTACTATTAACAATATATTATAAAATAATAATATACACTAGTAGTTCTAGTATAATATATATCTATATATATTTAGATATACAAAATAATAAAAAAAGTATAACTAGTAGTCTACTATACTAAATAGCTACTTATACCTTTTTTTATAAATATTACTATATATATAATATTATATTATAATAGTTACTTCTTTTTTAGAGTTATTATTATAACGTTACGCAACTCTAGACTAGCTATTTAAACTTTTACTCTATTACGTAATTAACTAATTCTTATTAAGCTTTTTATATAGTAATTATATATTTTTTATATTTATATACTAATTAAATAAATAGTGTGGCTGTGGTGGCTCGGGGCGATAAAAGGGGTTTTAAAAAGAAGGAGTATGTGTATACCTTTATATATAGTAATTATAATAACTTTTTTTTACTAGCGCTAATAATCTATAACTATTTTAATAATAATTAAAATATTAAAATATAATATAGTACTCTTTATTAAAATTTTTAATTTTTTTATAATAACTGTTAACTCTCTAATAGTAAGTTTTTATAGACTATTTTATAGCACTATAGCGTATCCTCTTTTTACTACCTATTATCTATTTTAAAGTTCTACTTCTACGCGTACGTATATTCCTAAATTAAAATATTTTTAACTATCTTAATAAGTTTTTTTTATTATAGCTATACTTCTTAACTTTACGCTACTATAAGAAATCTTTTATTTTTTAAAAATATTACTACTCTCTACTCTCTATAAGAGAGTATAATCCTTTTTTTACAATTTTTTATAAATTTTACTATATCTTTATATAAATAAAATGAAACTTTATCTTTATAGATATTATTAAGTTTAAAAATTATATTTTACTTAATTAAAAAGAGGCGCGTTAGAACTAAATTAGAATTAAACATAACGTTAACTAAAAAATCTTTTAGTTTATTAAATAAACTAGTTAGTTATACTACGTAAAGGTTAATATTAACGTAGTTCTTAATATAACTTAATTAATTATTACTACTAGTAAAAGTCTATATTATACACTATAAGTTATCTAACTTAATAATTAAATAGTAAAACGCTAATATTATAAATATAATAATAAAAGATTTTTAGATTATAATTATATAGTATTTATAGAAAGGAAAAAAAGTTATTATATTTATAATTTTAAACGTACTATATATTAAATATACTATATACGGTCTATAGTTATACTTATAGTAAATTATTACTATTTTATAGCTATTAACGTACTATTATTATAGCTACTATTTAATAAGTTATCTATTAAGTTATCCCTCTATAAGCTATAAACTTTAAAAAATATTATATTTAATAGACTTTAGTTACAGAGCTTATATTTTTACCTATTTATATTAAGTAAGGACGTAGTATATACTAAATTAATATAGCTCCTATAGATGACTATAAAGAAATATTATAATAACTAAATAATTTTATAAAGGTAATATGTGGAGGAAAAATAAGCTAAAAATTACTAGATTCTAAAATTAAACAGTAGAGACTAGTTCTATAAAAAAAAGAACTAAAAAGCCGTAATATATATATATATATAAAAATAAATTCTCTATTTTAAAACGTTTTATAAATTAGTAATATAAGCTTTAAAGTATTTTTCTGCGATATACCCCCTAGTTAAACTAATAGAAATAACTTAACTAATTAAGTAAATAAAAATTAATTTTTTTAAGCTTATAGCAGCTATAGAATTAAATTTAAAGAAAATTTTTTTAAGTAGATTTTCGGCGGGTAGCGTTACTAAGTAATAAAGCTTTAAAATAAGAGACTAATTATAGTAAGCGCGCTAGTATTAGTAGTATAAAAAGTATTTATATAATTTTTTTACTACCTTTTTTTAAAATAATCTTTCCCTTTTTTATTTTTTTTATTATTATTTTTATGCGCTCTTATACTATCTATTTTATATTTTAGCTTTTTTATCTAACTTTTTTTCTCTTAATAGCTTTTTAAGCTTCCTAACTATTATAGATATTATAAGTTAATTATTTATATTACTGCTACTATAACTACAGTAAACTATAATATTTTTTTAATTTTTACTCTTTAGAGTTTATCTAGATTTCTAATTTTAATTTTTTTTTTAAAAACTCTGCTAATCTTTGCTTAATAGTTTAAAAATATAATAAAAGATTTTTAGTATAAAACTAAACTTAACTACCTAAATTTAACTAAGCGTAATTAGTATTTAAAATATTTTAAGTATACTAAAATTTGTAAGGAGCTAATAAAGTCTAGTTTTTTAGTTTTTAATATTTTACTTACTACTATTCTTTAGCCTCTAATTACGCTCTATAAAAAGAAGTAAATAAAAAAAAGAAAAATAAGAAACGTAAAAAGCTTTAATAATAAGTAGCTTAGTAGAGCTAAGGCGCTATTTAGTAGTAAATACAAATTTTTATAATTTAAATAAAAGCTCCTCTACTATAACGTTTAAAAAATTATCTACTTTTTTTTATAAAATAATACGCTAGTATTATAAGCTTTAAATAATTATTTTATATCTTTAATAGATAAAGATCCTCTTTTTTCTTTTAATTATAATTTTTTAAAGATCCCTTAGTCTCTAAAAAAGCTTTTTTTTTTTACTATTATAAGCTTATAAAAATCTCTCTAATCCGCCGCCTAGTAATTTTAATAATTCTTTTAGTCTAACACCTATATCGTGCTTTTAAATAGTTATTTAAAAGCTAGTTTAAAAGTATATAATATCTATATAAAAAGTTTAATACTAATAAAAAATTTAAAAAACTCTTAAAATTATTAAATTTATCTAGCCTATTCCCCTAGTCTAGTCTTTTTAGACGTAAGGCGCTAATAATACCCTTTTTAATTTAACTTTTTTAAACTCTATTAGGTTAAGTTTAAGAAATAGGCTACGCCTTATAGTAAAAAGTAAATCTAAAAGTAAATTTAAAAAAAAATAATAATAAGTTACTTATACCACAGACTCTGTCGCGCTATAAAAATAAAAATAATATTAGTAAAAAATATTTTAAACTTTTTAGTTTATAGTTTTTTTAAACTCTATTTATTCTTTTATATTAGAATTAGAAAAGTTAAGAAATTATTAAATAATATTTAAGTAGTTTAATATTACTAATAAATTATAAAATTAAAGTATTTAGTATTTTACTTCTACTATTTAAGTAGCGCTCTATTAGATAAAAGTAATAAAAGTTATTATAATACTAAAACGTAAGATTTTTATTACTAGGCGTATAAGAGCGGATATAACTATAAACTAATATATATATAAATATCTTAATCTAGAAAATTTAAAAAAATTATATATTTATTATTATAGTTCTAGTTAAATTTAAGAGATTATTAAATACTTTCTATGTTATTATAAACCGCTTTATAGTAAGAATGCGAAAGAGTTTATTTATAAAAAAATATAGTTTTTTAATCCTCTTTAAGTAATTTTTACTAACGTAAACCTTATAAACTATAAAACTTAATAAATTATAAACTATAATTAGGTAGATAATTAAAATAAATAAAAACTTAGGCCGTAATTTTATAAATAATATTTTTAATAAAATTACTTTATATTATACTTAAGCTATTTAAAAGTTTAGTAAGCTAGTAAAGTTATTAATTTATTAAGCTTTTCTATTACAGTTATTATATAATTTTTATTATTTTATTATTTTTTCTACTTTTTTTATTATAGAGTTTTTCTAAGCGGTACGGTTTTAAATTATTTATTATAAATAATAGCTAATAAGCTATTTAATATTTAATTTAAAGCGCTTTACGCTCTATTATTATATAATTTTTTAAAATTTTAGTTTAGTAATTTTTTCTTTTATATTTTTAAAATTTAGTTACTTTTTAAATCTTTAAAATTACTAAGCTATAAAAGCTTTTATTAACCTAATAGCTAGTATATTATTTATCTAAAGATATTTAATTTTAAAACTTTCTTTTAAATACTTTTAGCGTAGTTATATATTTTATATATCTATATAACGTAAATAGGTAGTTATATACTTATTTTTATCTATAACTAGCCTAATTATCTATTAGTTATTATAAAATATACGCTACGTAGTTCTAAAATCTAAAAAAAGTTCTTTAAAAAAGCGCTTTAGAGCTATTATTTCTTTACTTATATACTTAAGCCCGAGGTGCTCTACTTTAATAGTTAATATTATAATAGTAGCCTATTTTACAGCTTTCTAAATAATTATACCCCTAAATATTATAATAATATAATTATATAAATATTATCTACTCTTTAAATTATTTATAAATAAAGCGTTTAAATAAATTATAAGTTTTAGGCCTTTATATACCCTATATTAGATCGCTTAAAAGCGTAATCTATAAAACAACGCAATTATATATTCTATTATAATAAAATACTCTTTACCTAGATTAATTAAAAAATAAAAAAATTTTAAAATAGTAAATACTATATCTAATTATATTATAATAGTAGTATAAAATATAAATTTAATATACTCCTAATATACTTTAATTTTAGTTTTTATTACTTCTTTTTTATTTTTAACTAGCTCTTTTAATAGTAAAGGCGTTAGTAAAAAAAAGTACAAAATTAACTACTCTAAATCTTTTTATAATTTTTTTAATATATAAATTATAAATTAGTGTAATGATTTAATTTTCTTAATTTTTAATTACTTATACTTTAAAATAATATTTTACAGCTCTACGTATCTTTATTTTATATATTTTTAAAAGTTTATTACATAGTTTAGAAGCTTTTTACTAATAAATTTTATAGTATAGAAGTAGAATATTATTTATATTAAAAAATATAAAAATCTTATAATCTATATTAAAGAATAAGTAAAACTCTTCTTTTAAGTAAATAAAACTGAGCTTAGATAAAATACTAAAAGATTGTTTATACTATAGTATAAGTAAGTGGCGTAGACTATATAAGACTTAGTTAAGCTTTATATAGTTACCTTCTTATTTATAGCTATTAAATAGTTTATACTATACTAGGTTTAAGGGATTAATTAGTATATTAAAAAATATATTAATTATATTAAACTATAAAATTTTTAGGTTAAACTTTACTATAATTATTATAGCTATATTATGTAAAGAGAGGTAAAGTGTAGTGCCGAGACACTAGTCCAAAAAAATTATAGCTATATAAAAGAAATATAGTATAAGTATTATACTATATTAATAAAAGCGTATTTTTTAACTAGAGGTTACTTTTAATAACTAGATAAGTTTTATACTTTATAAAGTAACTATTCTAATTAAACTTATAGGTAAAAACCTATTAATATAAAAGTAAATATTTAGTATTATTAAAGTATATAACTACCTACTAAATTTACTTTTTAAAAAATATAGTCTATTTTTTATATATAGCCTAATAAAAGAGCGGACTAAATAGATATAAAAAAAATTACTTTTTATATTACTAATTTTTTTAGAATCTTATTGCGGTATATATAAGCTTTATTTTAAAATATTATTTTTTTTAGGGCCCTATCCTATATAGCAGCTTAAACTATAATATTAATAATTATAAACTTTCTAAGCTCTTCCTATATAAGATTTATACTAAAAATAAATATATTTATAAAATTATACTAAAGAGAGCTATCTATATTATTAAGTAAAGTATTTATAAGTTTTATATTATATAATAACTTACTTTCTAAATTAGGGCTTAACAATATATAAGTACTAAATAAATTTTTATTTTTACACTTTAGTTAATTAGGATTTTTAAGATTTAACCTATATTACCTTTAGCTCTATTAAATAACTAGGCTATAGTTTTTTATAAGTCCCTATATTCTATAAATAGAGGTTTTTATTATTTTACTTAATAAAAGGAGCTCTATATTACTAATTTAAGTAATAGTATTAAACGAGTTTTTATCTATTATCTAAAACTTTTATAAGCCTTTTACTTTAAACTATTCCGCTCTTTTACTAAAATATATTTTATAAAAAATACTAAAGTATTTATTTTTTTTTAAGTTTATACCCTTAAGTTTTTTAGGCTTTAAAATAGGCTAAGGACAGATTAGACTAATATTTATATTATATAATATATAGATTTATAATTATTAGTTAACTATACTAATAGCCTACATATATACTATTTATATAAAGTTTTACTTACCTACCTAGCTAAAAAAATAAAATAAAATTTATACTAAAGTACCTCTAAACTACTACTTAGGTTATATAATATTTTTACTAATTTCTAGCTTATTAGAATTATAGGCTTACGTATTAAAAATTTTATTAAACGCTTTACCTATATCTATAACCTTAATAATATATAAAATATTTATAAACTTTATAGCCTTTTCCTATAGAATAGGCTAATCTTGTTTTTTATTATAAAAAAGAGTTTTATTAAACGTAATATTACGTGTTATAATAATCTAGTTAAGTAATAGTACTTATATTTTATAGATATTAAAAGCTATATAACTAACTAAATATCTAATATAAATACGTAGATTTATTTTAAATTTATACCTATTATACCTAGCTGCGTAATTTTTATTTAGTAAATATATATAATAACTATAAGTATATATATTATTTTAATTTAAATATAGATCTACTATTCGGTACTTTATAAGCTAAAGTTTATAATAATAGAAATAGTATTTAAACTAGCTATAAAAAATTTTATTTAAAAATTATATACTTTTAAAAGCTACTAAATTAATATTATAAAGTATTATAATTACTTTTATAATTTTTAGCTAAAACTTTTTTAGTAAATTTATACTAAATTTTATAGTAATAGTTTTATTAATAATTTTTTAGCTAGCGCGTTTAGCGCCGCCGTTTAGCTTATATATATAAGGAGGTAGTATTTTAATACTTATACTAAGCTCTTTTACCTATTTTTTAAAATGTAATCTTTTATAGTATAAATAGGTAGTAATATTATTATCTTAAAAATTTTTTATAATTTTAAGTTTATACTAAGTATATACCTATAGAGTAAAACTTAAAAATACTTTTATAAGCTTTAAAAGTAACTTTACTTATAAACTTTATATATAAATCTTCCTATTATAGTTATTTTTAACTAATAATATTTACTACTTTTTAAGCCTTCCTTTAGGCATATTAAAAAGATTTTATAAAATACACTAGTATAGTGAAGATAATAATTTTTTTAGTTTTTAAGAAATTACCTAAGCTACGTATATAAAGGAATATTATTTATAATATATATATTTAGTACCCTAAATATAAATATTTTACGCTCTTTAAATAAGGGTATATAAAGCTTTTTAATTTAAATATTTTATTCTTTAGTACTATATATTCTTAGTGTTAATACGCAGATATATTAACTATAAATAAAATTTTTAATATACTAGTATTACGCTCTAAACTAAAAGATAAAAGGATAGAGGCTTATATTTAATAAATATAAAATTATACTTATAAATAAGTATTATAAGTATAAGATTTTATTTTAAAGATTCTATATATAGTATATTATTTAAGTCTAAGTACTAAAGTCTTTTATTATATAGGTAAGTTTTAGATACTATATTTAGGTACAATCTTTTTATAATAGCTATATTCTTTAATATAAGATTTTTTATAAAATTTCTATTTAAGGCGTTTAATACGTTTTTAATTACTTAGATTCTTATACTAAAGATTAAAAAAATTTATATTTTAGCTTTAATCGTGCGGATACTATTAGTTTTTTTAAAAAATCTTAAACTAAGTAGTAATCTATTATTTACTAGATATAAAGCGATACTATTATTAAAAATAATATTTTTAAAAAGCGTATAGGTATTATAATTTTATATAAAATATATACTATTACTTATTTTAATTTACTACTTATAATAAGCGAACGATTAATAACTATATATATTAAAGAGCTAAGGAATGTTAGTATATTAAACTTTTTACTCTATATAGTATTTCTTTTAAACTATTTTTTTTACTTAAATATATTATAAAGATTTATAAATTTATTAAACTTAAAGCGCTTAAATAGCTCTTTTTTATGCTTTTTAAAGAGCGGCGCAGTCTAACTAGTATAAGTACTTATTAATACCTATTATAAATAATAGCACTTAGTAGGTTTCTAATAATATATTTTAAATTTATAGAAGTACTAGTATAATTTATTCTTATTTCTTAGTTATAAGTACCTAATTAGAGAAACGGGCTTTATTTACTAAATATTATAAAAATCCTAGAGCTTTTATTAGTTAATTTAATAATTTTATTTTATAATATTACTTAAAAGATTTTACTAATTTTTATTAAAAAGAGTTCCTTATCTTTAAGTATTAATTTCTAGACTTAGGTTATACGTATTTACTTTACTTAATTAGGTACTAATTTCTTACTAATAGTAGTAAAAAAATTAGTAATAATTAATTTATTTTAAATATTACTAATTTTATATACCTCTGCCTTTATATAAAATATTTTTTATTTATAATACTATAACTTAGTAATTATTTTTTTATACTCTATTTTCTTTAAATAAGTATAGTATTATTATTATATAATATTTTTAGCTACTGTGTTAGTAGTTAAGAGCTCTTAATTAAAAAAAATAAATAATTAAGTAAGTTAAAATATCCCGTTTGATAGTATAGTATATTTAAGCAGCGCTTATAAGCTTTAAAGTAACTATTATACTAATTTAGTTTTAAATATATATTACTTAGTTTACTTTAGTAGTATACTTAATTAAGTAGGCATAGTATATATTAATTTCTATATTATAGTTGCGGTAGATTCTTATAATTTTTTTTTACATACTTTTATACTATATAAAAGCTCTAGGATTAAAGAAGATTTAATAAAATTATTAATACTTTTAAAGTTAAAATTAATAAAATGCTAAACGCTGTAAATCGTATATTATATTTTAAGCTATATATATTATATTAGCCAGCTCGCCGAATTAGTAAGATAGATATTATTAGTTAAAAAAGATAAAGTAGTTTTAGTTATTATAATATTTAAAGAATTATTAGTCGCAAGGCTTACTAAGTGTTTAATAGTTAAAAATATAAAATTTATTATTAGTATATAAATAAAGCGATACCTACTATATTTATAAAAATAAAAGCTTTTAAATAAAAGGTTAAAGAATTAATTAGAGCTTTAAAAAAATAGGATTTTTAATAATTAGGTACGTAGAGAAAATCTTCTTTTATTTTTAAAACGCTAGACTTATAACTATAAAGAAAAAATAAGCTAAAAATTATTACATTTTAAAATTAAAGAATAGGGACTAGTTTTATAAAAGAAAGTATTAAAGAGCCGTAATATATATACGTAAAAGAAAATAAATTTTTTATTTTAAAGAGTTTTATAAACTAATAATATAAACTCTAAAATATCTTTCCGCGATATAATATTTATATATTAATTAAATAAAAGGGTATGGCTGTAGTAGTTTAGAGTAACTAAAAGGGGTTTTAAAAAAGGAGAAGTATATATATATCTTTATACTTAATATATTAAAAAATTTAAATAAGGCTAGATTAAAAAAGATATAGCGTTTTATAATAGTATACTAGTATACTTAGCGTACCTTCTAAAAAAACGTTAAATTAATAAAGTTTAGTACTAATGCTATATTCTTTTATAAAAAAGAGATATACAGAATACTACTTATATATTTTTTTTTTATTTTCTTTTATCGTTAATATAGCTAGATATTTATTAAAAATATTTATTAATATATTATTCTTCTTTTTTAAAGGTCCTAATACTACTCTCCCCCTTATTAACGCTAATAAGAAGATAATTCTAATTAATTTTAAAGCATCTAGTATAGTTACCTAAGCTTTTTCTATACTATTCTTTAACTTTATAGGTAATAAAGATATAAATCTAGTAAACGCTCGCTAGTATAAGTATCTTATTTATTTAAAAGTAGCCGACCTTAATTATAACTTATTAAATAAAGTTACTACTATTTTAAATAATAAGTACTGCCCTAAGTTAAATAAGCTAAATAAGTTAATTAAATTATTAATAAAGGAAGCGGTTAAAGTTATAAATATTAGATTAGTAGTATTAGCAGTAGTAGTAGTTTTAATAAATAAAAATATAAAAATTACTATAAAGGTTACTATAAAGATAGAGGAGGTAAAAAAATATAATATATAGTTTATAGTAGAGTTAATAAGTAAAATAAGTATTTTATAGATACGGTAAGTACTCTTTAGTATAAAAAATATAATAAAAGTAAAGGCGAAGGCGGTAGTAAAAGTAAAAGTAATAGTAATAATAGTAGAGGCGATAGTAGTAAGAGAGATAATAGTAAAAATAAAAATATCTTAAGTTTAGAGCTTAGAGCCTATAGGGTAATAAATAATAGGTAAAAAATATAGTAATACTAAGAGTAATTAATATTTAAAAGTTTAGGGGGGGGCCTATATATAATATATATTTTTTTATATGTTTTTTCTTTAGTGCATAGGCTAAGTAGGCAGATAGGTATATTTAGTATTATAGTTAACTATCTTTATAGATAAAATAGGATTTATAATTATAAATAAAAATATTAATTATTATTAAACGCTATATTACCTGTGTGTATATAAGCGAAGTAAAAAGTAATAAAAATAAATATAACCTCTATTTTATATAAAAATAAAGTTAAAAAAGTAACTAATAAATTATAATAGCAGTTATCGGTCTAGTATTCATTATATAATTAAATTTATTTTTATACTACTAATAATATTATCTTTAAAAATAACTCTTTTACTAAATATTTTTAAAAAGCTCTAAAGTACTATAGTAAGTTTTAGCCTATTTAAGTACTTAAATAGTATATAATAAATAGTAAGTTTAATAACTATAAATTACTACTTTAAAATATATAAAGATAAGTATATACTATATATATATAATTATAGCCATAGCTATAGTAATAATAATAATTACTAACCTATATAGTTACAGTAGTAAAAAACCCTAAAAATTTTAAATTATTTATAAATTTTATTCTAAAAACTAACTTAAATTATATTATTAAATAAAAGTAATAGCTTTTAGTTTTATTAAATAATTAAAATTACTTTAATTATACTAAGTATAAGAATAAGATAGCGTAATATATTATTATTTTAATAATAGTATAGCTATAAAATATAAAAAATTTAGTAAAAAGAGTATTAGTAAAAATATAAAAGCTATATATAAAATAGTAATTAGTAATAATAGGTAAATATAATACGTAAATATAATACGTAAATATAATAGATAAGACTTACTTAACTTTTCTATATATTAAGTATAAAGGTATATATATACTTCTTTTTTTTAAAACGGGTTTTAGTTGTCCCGAACTACTATAGCTACACTATTTATTTAATTAATATATAAATATATAAATATATATATAGCAGATAAATATAGTAATAATATAAAAAAAAAGTGTTATAAAATATCTATAAGTATAAATAAAATAATATATAATTGTTTAAATTAAAAAACAATAGGTCGTTAGTATAAAAAATATAAAATATTCCTATTTTATTATATACCTATTAATAAGCACTACTATTATAACCTATTAAACCCGACCTATTATAGTTAAGCCCGGCTTTAATATACTATTTAATATAATAATATAAGAAAATATTAATTTAAAAAATATTATATTATAATAATATTTTTATTTTTAAGTATATTAAATAAGTATTATATATTTAATATTATTAATAATAATTTATAAATATAATTTATATTTTTTAATTATTAATTTAATATATTTATACCGGGATAGTATAGTAGGTATATACTTAAATATATTAAAAATATTTAAATTTTTAAAGCTGTCTATATATTAGGAGTTTAATGTCTCTTATTATTATAGTATTTATTAAATACTTCTACTATACTAGTAAAAAGAAAATTTTTTAGAAGTATAAGATATTGCTAAAGAACTAATATAAAATTATAAAAAACTAAAAATTTTTATTTATAGAGAGGTGACATTAAAAAACCTAAATTAGAAAAGTTACCTTTTTTATAATAATATAAGTTTTTAGTTATAAGGCCTGAAAATACGAAAATAATACTATAGTAAAGAGAAAGACTAGCCTATTCTATTTACGCTGTTAGTGGCTGCTTAGAATGTCCCTAAAGTGTAAAAAAATTTAGTAAATATAAAGAATTTTTTAGACTCTATTTAGACTATTATAACTTTTTATTTAAGTTATAAACTTAGCTTATTTTTATATATATAATAATATATACTACGTTTTATTAGTATATAAAATATTTTTATATATTTATCTATTATTTATATAATTATATATAAAAATTACTTTGTCAAATTTTTAATAATAAACTAGTAAATAATAAATTACTAATACTTAGTATAGTAGCCTTTAGCTTCTATAACCGCCTTATAATAATTAGGAAGTAATAAAATATAATTATTAATAACTTTTTAAGGTATTTTATTGTACTACTCTATAATAGCTTTTTTAAAGGCCTTTATACTTTGTAAACTATATTCTATACCTAAATTAACCTTTTTATTTTTATTTAGCCCTTATTTTAAATAACCCTATATATTTTCTATAGGGGCAAAATTAGGGCTATAGGCTGGGTAAAGAAATAGTATAATTTTATTATTTTTAAACTAGTTTAAAACGTCTATTATTTTATAGATAGGGGCATTATATTATTAAAATTTCTAACTTAAATTAATATTAATATAAAGTTTATAATTATAATATAATATAAATATATATATATATATATATATATATATATATATTATTATATTAATAAAAAAATAGGTAAAAAAACTTTATATAACTTACTACTTTTTATCTTTAGTTTAACTTTAGGTTTAAGGACTTTATTTATATAGTCCTTATTAGTAAAAGAAGTAAAAGAATTAGTTAATTTAGTAAATACTAAAATACTTCTACCTCCTACCTAAATTATACCCTAAACCTATAGAGTAAGATCTTATTCTATATAATAATTAATATAATTAATATTAAAAAACTAAAACTATAACTTAAAAATAAATAATAAGTTATATATTTTAAGATTATAAAAAATTAAAATAACTTACTTTGTAATTATATAACAGCCAGTTCTTTTATAATTTTATTATTACTCCTTTTTTTATAATATTATCTATTTTATTATCCCCTTTTTATTACTAACTTATTAGAAAATCTAGTATTTTTTAAATGTACATTTTTTATATTTTTATATTATCTTTAGTATATTTTAATCTTTTTTTAGCGTTTTCTTTGTTAATTATTACTTTTTTTTTTACTTATATTAGTTTTATATCTCTTTTTTTATAAAACTCTTTATAATTGTCTTTTTAAAATTTCTAGATTATTTTTTAATACTATACTTTTATTTTCTTTTTTAGGACTTCTAGTTAAGTTTTAAATAATAACTTTTTTATCTTATTTTATTTACTTTTTTATACCCCCTTTATAAACTTTTTTTATATTATAATTTTGTTCTTTCGTTTTAATACGCCTTCTAGCCTTATGAATAGTAGTAAAAGACTTTTTAAATTAGTAGTAATTAAAGAAAAAGAATTATTTACTTTTAAAAAAAGTTTAACTTTAGATTTAAGTTTTGAGAAATTTAGCTCTATTTTAAGAAAATAGGAGTTTAAGTTTATAAAAGTAAAAAGATATTACTATATACTATAATATTATTAATATATTACGTAATTAGGAATTATATAAGCCTTAATAATATTTTTATAATTAATATAATTTTATTATTAGATTACTAATATACATTAAAAATCTAGTTACAAAACCTATACTAGACCTATAAGTATATTATTAAAATTTTAGTTAAATATATTTACTAGCTATAAAGTTTTTAAAAAGTAAAAGTACGCCTAGACCTTAATCTAGGAGTATAAACGTAGTAAAGGAATTTTATTAAATACTAAACTATATACGTAATAATTAATAACTAATTTTTTATAAAAACTAATTTTTAAAAATAATATCTATTTAAACAGTTACTTAATTAAATAATAAGTATACTAATAAGCTAGTAGTTAGTAGTAAACTAGTAGCCTATATTAGTAGGTACTTAGTAGATACTATAAAAAGTAAGTAATATAACGCGATTACCTACGTATATTATATAAATAGTAAAAAAACTATATAAAAATTTTTATAACTTTTTTATTATTAAAATTACATAATTACGATATTTAATACTAAAGAGATTTAATAGTATCTACGCTTTATTATTAAAACTAATAAGGCGTTAAAAGATAAAATATAAGTAAACCCTTTATATAACCTCTATATAGCTATAAATAAATATTTATACTTTTTTGCTTTATACATTACTAAATTAAGAATTAAAAACGTTAAATTATATAAAAATAATTTTATTTAGTTTAGGTAGCGCGTATACTTCTTTTAGTTAAGTATAGTAGGCCTTACTATATTTAAAATTAATATTATTACCTAAGTATATAGTACTATAACTATCTATAAGTAGTATATATACTAAATAAATACTTTTACTACCTTATATAATACTTTTAATAAGTTACTTTAAAAGTATATAGTAATTATTACTAAAAATATTAATAAGCTAGTAGTATATTATAGGAATAAAATTTATAACTTTAAGCTACAGCTAAAATAAGTATAAAGTATATATTTATATTTACGTAGAAAGAGGGATTAAGTAAAAGTAAAAATATAAAAGAGTTACTAAGCGTAAATATTTACGGTAGGTAGTAGTAGTAGTAGTATTTTAAAATATATAATTTTTTTAAATCGTAACTAGTAGAAACGCCTAAAAAGGCTTAAATTAATTTGTACTTTACTAGGGATTTATTATTAGGGATTTTTTATTAAGGATTCTTTATTAGAGATTCTTTATTAGGAATTAAAATTATTTTTATCGAAGAAGAGTTAGCAGAAAGATTATTATTATTTAATTATTAAATATTAAAAAAACCTATTAGTAATAGCGGTAGAAAAATTTTATACTAGAAATCTTAGCGCTCTAAAAGGTATAATATTATATAATTAAATTAACAAATATTAAATAGAAACTATTATAGTAATAATAAACTCTATATATTAATTCTAGTAAATATAACGCAGTTTTACACTTAGGTTACCTAAGTAGAGTAGTTTTTCGCCTTTTACTTAGGAGGGAGCTACAAAGTTATAGGAACCTAAATAAGGGATTAAAAAATTTAGTATATTTAGGTAATTTTAATATATTATAGGTAATAAATAGGACGTTATTAAAATCCTAATATAAATCCCTATTATTTTCTCTTTAAAACGGTATAATATACGTATTTTTAGACTTAGTAATTAATATTATATTAATTTTTAAAAATAGTAACTTTTTAGATTTAGCGTTTTTAATATTATCCCCCTATAGAATACGTTATATTTAAAAATATAAAAAAATATTTACTATCTAAAGTTAAATAAAATAAAAATTTATTTTTAAATAGTACTAGTATAGCGAATTAGACTTAATTAGATAATAGATTAGTAGTTTAATAGAATTTTATTTAATAAATAATATATTAGTTAAATATTAAAGAGCTAGTTATTAAATTATTTAAAAGATAAAGTACATTTCTTAATTTATTAATTAGTTTTAATATATATAACTAAATGTTTTAAAATATATATATATTATTAATTTATAAAATTAGTTTTTTATAATATTATATAATATTATATTTATTAATTATAATTTTAATATTTAAACTTTATTGATAATTATATATATAAAATATAAAATTAAATAAAAAAAATAATTAAAATATCTAACATTAATTAAAAAAATAATATATAAAAGGTAAATATTATATAAAAAGAGGTAAAGCATAGTGTTAAAACACTAGGTTAAAAAATAAAATAAATTTATTTTTTTATTATAGTTAAAATATATTTATATATAAATATTATAAAATTATTTTTATTCTAGTTAATATAAATTTAAACTTATATTTATTACGTATAGCTTAATATATAGTTTAATATATAACTTAGTATACTAAAATTTAGTACACTTTATACAAGCTATAATAAACTAAATAATATTTATTTTTAAAGTAAACAGTAAATTAATACTATTTATAAAATAAGATAATTAAGATCTAATATATATATAATAAATAAGTAGTTAAGTAATCTAGTAATATAATTATCTTATAATTAGAAATAGTATATAAGTTTTAATATTATAATATACCCCCTATATAAGCTACGTTTAAGTAGTAAGCCTATTATTATTTAAAATACATTATATTTTTATAATATTTTAGTATAAAATTATAAAGTACTTAATTTTTATAAAATCTTTTTTTTATAAATTTAATTACTATGTATTTTTATAATAAGTCTATAGCTTAAAATAATTTATTTGTAAAATACCTCTAGTAGCTTATTTTATTAGTTTATTTTAAGGAAAATTTATTTTTTATATTATTTTACAATTACTTATTATTTTATTTTATTATTTATATCTTTTATATTTAGTAATTAGGTAAAGTTATAGGCGTAGTAAAATAAGTAGTAAATTATATAAATAAAAGTAGCTCTATTATATTAGTACAATATAATTACTATTTAAATTATTCTTTTTATTTTTTTTTAATTTATAATAATTTATATTATAATAAGTAATACTACTATAATTATTTTTTATTACGTATTTACCTATTACTATTTAATTATAGAGTACTTTTAAACGTTTTAGTACTTATTATTTTTATTTAAAACTAATAGTGCTATAGTAGTAATAGTAGTAATGGTTACTATTATTAATTTATATAATATACTCCCTCTTAGACTATTCCTCTTTTTAATTCTTTTAAATTAGATAATAATAATAATCTTCTAGGCGTAAATAATAATAATAAATAATAAAATAAAAGAGGCTAAATAATTATAAAAAATAAAAGTAACTAGCCTTTTAAATTTAGTAAGTAGCTTATTTTAAACTATAAAATCTATATACGTACCTCTTTAACCGGTAATTTAATAAAAGCTTATTTTAGTAATTATAACTTTATAAGTATATACTACTATTATTACGTAATTTATTAATTTAATTAGCTATAGGTCCTTTAATTATATTTTTATTATATATTATTAATTATTATAGTTATATTGATACCTATATAATTAATATAATATTTATTAAATTTATAATTATATATAATACTATAAACCCTAAAGGAAGTAATTTTTTTAAGTTTAGTTTTAAAAATTATATTAATTTAATATACTGTAATACTACAATTATATTTTTTATAAAATTATTTATAATATTTTTAAGTAGTACTAAACTACTTAGGTACTAAGTAATTTAAGTATATTAGACTCTTTTAATTAAAACTAATATTTAAGTCATATTTTTAGTAGCTAGCTCTATAGTAAGCTAGTTAGTAAGTATCTTTATAAGCGTATTTTAACTATTACTAATTTTTAATTTAGTACTTTATTATTATCTATTTAAGTAGTAGGTGGTTAAACATTATACTTAAATACTAAACTAAAATATTAATTTTAAATAAGGTTTATTAGCTATTTAAGTAAATTATATTTATACTTAAACTAAAAATAGTTTAATCTGTTTATAAAAGTCTATAATATATTTATAAAATTAAAATAGTAGTAGCGTAATTATTTTATTTTACCATAATAGTAAAAGATAAATAGTAAGTTATACCCATTTAACTAAAACTTTTTACTTTAGACTTTTAACTATTCTTTTTATTTTTAGACTTTAAGCCGACGTTTTTATATAACTAAAGCTTAAAGGGAGCAGCGTAAGTAATTATATAAAATATTTAATAAGGCTTTAGCTATTCTATAGTTATAATTATTTACTTTTTTTTATAATAGATTTTCTTTATTTTTAATAAATAATATCTAATAAACTCTTTTTTTGATTTTTACTTATTTAATAATTAGGGCCTATATAGTTAATAAAATAAATAGTTTTTTAAAGTATATAAATTATTATCGCCGAAGTATTTTTATTAATTTATTAATAGGTATATTTGTAACTTATAAATATATTACTTTAAATTATTTTTTTATATATGCTTACCGTAGCTATATATTTTAAATAATACTATAGTATAATTAAGTTATAATTTATTAATAATTATATTATATTCTCTAAATAAATATTAAGTTATATATAGTTTTATAAAGGAAGTACTTTACAGCTATTACTTTTTTACTTATATACTTTAAAATAATTAGCTTAGTTTCTATGTTTAAAGTAATAATAGTAGACTATTTAATAACTCTTTAAAAAATTATACTTTTAAAGATTATTATAATATAGCTATAAAATAATTTTTTTATATTAAAGTTATTAGTTAATAATACATTTTTATAAATTATAAAATAAGATTTATAATATTACCTATATTAAAACGTCTACTAATAAGTATAATATAGATAAATAATTACTGTATTAAGTAGTAAAATATTATAAACTTAAATTTATTAATAACTATAACAATTTTAAAATTCTAAATATAATATTTAAGTAAACTATAATTACTATATATAAAACTAATCTTATACATTTTTAATATAATTTAATATTTTACTTAAAAGCTTTTTTAGTAAACTTAATAAGCTCTTTAAAAATAAAGAGATATTTTAAAAAAGTTACTATTATTATTAAGACTGAAGTTTTTTATAATTTTATTAATATATATAATATAGAGAAGTGTAACTATTATATTTTTATAATTATAAATTACCCTAACTCTAAAAAACTATTAAATAGGCCCCTTTACTTTAATATAATATTTTATAGTAATTTAGTTCTATAGTTACTTTATTATTATTTTATAATTTTTATACTATAGTAGTAGAATAATATCTATATAAAATAAAATAAACACTATCTTCTTTTAATTAAAAAAGAGATGGAGGTTTTTTTTAATAGTATAAGCCTAATAGCGTATAGTAAACTTAAAAATTTTTTTTACTAAAACTAAAGCGAGTCGCGTAAGCTCTATAATACTTTATTAAGTCTAATATATATATTTTACTTCTTAAATCTATTAAGTAATTTATATATTACTAGATTTTTTATTAATATTAAAGTATTAAAAAATACTTTAATAATATTATATTATAGAATTTATAGATTATATTCTACTATAAACAATATTATATAGAATAGTAAAAAAAAATATATAATTAAAAAATATATCTTTTTTAAAAATTTATATAATATTAATTACTAGGCCTAAATATACGCAAATAATACCGTTTTAAAAATAATAAAAAGGTTAGTATTAATTTTAGTTATAGCCTATTTATAATGTGTAATAAGTTAAGATTACCTAAATATAATAATTTTTTAAACTCCTTTTTTAGGTTCCTATAACTTTTTAGGTAGTAAATATATTTAACTAAAAATTTAATTATACCCTTTTAGATACAGTGTAGGTAACGTAACTCGTTTTTTAAAGTATATTAATAATCTAATAATAAATTTATATTATTATTAAAAAATTTACTAAGGCTTATAGCATCTCTAATTACGTAATATATTAATATTATTAGCCTATATTATAATATCTTTTAGATTTTATAAACCTAGACTCCTATTTCCTTAAAATAGAGCTAAATTTATTAAAAGCTAAATCTAAAGTTAATCTTCTTTTAAAAGTAAATAATTTATATTTTTTAATTATAACTACTTTAAATAAATTACTAAATGCTATTTATAGCGCTATAAGGCGTATTAAAGATAAAAATAATAAAAATAATAATACTAAAAAAGTTAAAGAAAAAAGAGTAAAAAAGTTAAATTAAAAAAAAATGTTATTAATAAAAACTTAACTAGAAGTCCTTACAAAGAAAATAATAGAGTAATAATAAAAAAGAGTCTAAATATTATAAAATAATCTAAATATAACTTTTTAAAAGAGAAAAAATACTTTATTAATATAAATACTAAAAAACCTCTAATAAATAAAGAAAAAGTAAAAAAAAAACATTATACTAAAAATAATATAAAATATATAAGAAATATATATTAAAAAAAATTATATTTTCTAATAAGTTATTGTTATAAAGGTGTAAAGTTAAAAGAGAATATTATAAAAACAGGACTAATAATAGAGTTAGAAAATATTTAGTTTCTAGCTAAGTATATAATAATATTTTAATTTTTTTTAATATATTATATTATTCGGCCGGCACTTATTTATTTAGTTATTATTATCCTTTTTATTAAACTGTCCCTTTATTATTATTATTAGTAAATTAATTATATAATTATTAGAAGTTTAGCTCCGGTAGCTGTCTAATAGTTACTTTTAAAATTATAAAAATATAACTAACTACGCCTACTAATTAACGCGATATTTTAAATACTATTATTTATACCTATTGCTCTATATATCTTATAAGCTTTTATATCCCTAAATATACTAACCCTATATAGCCGCTTATAGTTTTAATTATTTTTTATTTTTTACTCTTTACGCTCCGCGTTTAGCGCTTAGAATAAAAATAACTATTCTTATACTAGTATACTACGTAGGACCTCCCGTATTTAAAATTTAGCTATTAGCTTATATAAAAACTTCTAGTCCTTTTTTAATAATAATAATAAATTATTATTAACTTAGTTTTTAATTCTTTAGAGTTTATAAAACTATTTTAGTAAGTTTTACCTATTTTCTACTACTTTTAGATATTATTACGCCGTTTACTATAGCTTAACTAGATAAAGCGCTTATATAATATTAATATAAAAAACCTTTTTTTCCTTTTAGTATAACTAAGTATAAATAGAATTCTAATAGTTTAAATACTATAAAGTAATTATTCTTTAAATATTTTTAACACACGTCTTAGCAACCTTATAATTATTAATTTTATTTAGTCTATCTAGGTAAATAAGATAAGCTTTTAGTTTAATTTTATCCGTAGTAAAATTAAATTTAATATAAAAATTAAGTATTAGTACTCCTATTTCTAGTTAGTTATTACTAATTAATAGCTTACCCGCGACAGTACGTACGTAAAATACTTATTTTAAATAATTTTTTCTAGCTACTATAATAATAAGGTAACTTATAATAGTAAAGATAGTTATAAAGAAAATAATACGTATAAAATAACTATAATTTATTTTATAGTATACTACTTTTAATATACTATTTTTACTAAACTTTGTTATCTCTTTTATTAAAACTTTTTTAGTAGGAGCGTACGTACCACTATTAGCTATAGTATAATTAGTAGCTTACGCTTTTATTATCTTCTCTTTTATACGCCTCCTTATACCCGTGTATATAGTAAAAGTATATATATTCTTATACTATTACTTTACTTTTAGGCTAGCCTATGTCCTTTTTAACTTACTTTTAATAATTATTATATTATTTATTTTCTTAACTATTATAAATATATTATATTATTTATATTATTAATACTAAATAAATTATAGACTAAGATATTACTATTTAAGTATAGGGAGATATTTAGATAGAAAAAAAAAATAATTTACTGTTTATCAAAATACCTAATAATAATACCTCTTTTACTAGTAAAAACTATATAAATAAAGTTTTCTTTCTTTTAAAATTATTATTGTAACGTTACGTAACTCTAAACTAACTATTTAAACTTTTACTATATTACGTAATTAACTAACTCTTAATAAACTTCTTACGTAGTAACTATAATAACTTTTTTATTAGTACTAATAACTTATAACCTTTTTTAATAGTAATTAAAATATTAAAATATAATATATTACTCTTTATAGAATTTTTTAATTCTTTTATAATAACTACTAACTTTCTAATAGTAAGTTTTTATAACTGCCTTATAGCACTGTAAAGTATTCTCCTTTTATTATTTATTACTTATTTTACTTTTACGCGTATATATATCCCCGCGCCTATATAATTTTAATTATTTTAATAAATTTTTTTTACTAGAGCTTTACTTCCTTTACTATTTTAAGAAATTTCTTTTTTTTTATTATTAAGTTACTACTACTACTACTACTGCCGTTCTCTATTTTAAATAAAAGAGTTTTACTTTTTTTATACTATTATACTATAAAGTCTATTATACTATTATATAATCTAAAGTAGATTTTAATATTTTTATAGATATTATTAAGATTAAAGATTATATCTATTTTAAGTAAAAAGAGGCGCGTTAGAATTAAATTAGAATTAAAAATATTAACTAAAGAATCTAGTCTATTAAGTAAACCAGCCTCTTATACAGCGTTAAAATAGAAGTTAGGGTAGTTTTTAATATAATTTAACTAGTTATTACTATTAGTAAAAGCCTATACTATACGCTAGGGGTTACCCGGTTTAATTATTAGACACTAGTATAATTTTTAAACTTTAAGTATATAGTATTTATAAAAAGAAGAAAAAGCTACTACGCTTACTATTTTAAATGCGCTATATATAGTCTATAGTTTTACTTATAGTTTTACGTAAAATAATAACTTATAAATACTTTATTACTATTTTATAGTTATTACCCTACCGTTATTATAGCTACCGCCTAATAAATTATTTATTAAGTTATTACTTTACTAGCTGTAAAATTTAAAAAATTTTATATTTAATAGGTTTTAGATTATAGTGCTTTTGTTTTTACCTACCTCTATATTAAGTAAGGACGTAGTATACACTAAGTTAATATAGCTCCTATGGATAAATGTAAAAAAATATAAATAAAGTTTTTAATTTTATAGTTAAACTTAGTAGAAAACGTATTAAATAATATAACTTTTTTTTACTCTTTTTTTTACTCTTTTTTTTACTTTTTTGTTTACTCTTTTTTTTCTCTTTTTTTTACTCTTTTTTTTACGCTTTTTTTTATTAAACTAATATATATATATATATATTATTATCTTATATTATAATTATAATCTTTATATTAAGAATATTTTAGGATAGTTATTTTAATAAGATAACGCTAAAATCTATATAATAAATAATATTTTAACATAGATTTAAAATAATAAAATTAAACTTTTTCCTTACCTAGTCTAGAGTCCTAATTTAGCCCCTATAGAAAATATATAGAGTGTATTAAAATTAGAACTAATTAGAAATAAAAAGGCTAATTTAGGTATAAGATTAAGTTTAAAAAGTATAGCGTCTTTTAAAAGAGCTATTTTAGAGAAGTAAAATAATATATAATAAAAATTATTAATAATACTAATTTATTTTATCTTAACTATTATAAGGCCGTTTTAAAAACTAAACGCTACTATACTAAATACTAGTAATTTATTATTTACTAGTTTTTTAAAAAAAATTTAAAAAAGTAATTTTTATATTTAATTGTATAATTAATATATAAATATATTTATATTTTTATATTTAATTATATAATTAAGATATAAATATATTAATATTTTTATATATATATATATTATAGATACTATTATAATATATATAAAAATAAACAAATATTATATATTAAATAAAAAGTTATTATAGTCTAAATAGGACTCTAAAAATTTTCTATATATACTAATTTTTTTGTTTCCCTAAACCCCTTAGTAAATAGCCCCTAATAATGTAAATAGAATTAACTCGTTTTTCTCTTTAAAAACTTATTTTTTAATATATTTTTAGATTACTAATTAATAAGTTATATAACTTTAAAAAAGATATATTTTTTAATTACGCTTTTAGTTATCTCTTTATAATATAAAATAATCTTACTCTAAGTATAACAGATATATTAAATATATAAAATTAATTTTCTAATTATTACCTTCTATAATAATATACATTTTACATTTAATTAAATATTTATTTTAATTAAATTTATATCTCTAGACCTTTTTTAATAGTAGAAATTAGTTATTTAATATTATTTTTATTTTTTTTCTTTCTTTTTTTAAAAATAAATTAATCTTATTATATAAGACTTATTTAAATCTATTACTAAAGGGATATAATACGAGCTGTTTTTATGTTATAAGTAGTAAAAAAAAATTATTTTTATATATATAATATAGATCGCGGTAGGTAGAACAATTAATAAATAATATTTTAAATAATATTTTAAGTATTAAGGCTATTACTATAGTATTAAAAGTAATATATATTTATAATTTAGTCTATAGCTCTACGGTACTATATATATATATATATATATAGATATATAATTAATCTAAAAATTATTATTTTATAAATTTGTAATTACTATATAAGTATTTATAAAATTTAATTTATCCTTTAACTAATTACTTAAATTATTATTGTTGAATCTCCTTTTATAAAGGGGTAAATTTATATATTTAATTTTAGATTTTTATAATTATAGGTTTTTATTTAATTATATTATTTAACTCTAATTGCGCCTTTAATAATATTAAACCTATAGTATTCTTAGTTTACTTATAATAATAAGAGTGTAATTTATAATTTAAAAGATAATTATAGAGTAATTATACCCTAAACTTTAAAACTTATCTTTAAAATTTAATAAACTATTTTCTTTAATTTTATATATTTTCTAGTAACTATTAGGTATTTTTTTATTTATTATAAAATTATTTTAAGTAGTATTTAGCATTAGCGTTACTTCTAAAATTATAGATTTTAATTATTTATTTAATATTATATAGATTCGTAAATAATTATTAATTAAATAATTATTTTAAATAGCTATTAAATTTTTAATAGTACTAAAAGACGGTTAGTTTACTACTTATTTATACTAATTATAATTAGTAGTCCTAAGTTTATAATTAAAATGTAAATATTTTCCATTTTTTATCCACCCATTAAACTAATTTAGTAAGCGTATATTATTAAATATAATACCTAAGTCTATAAATTAATTTTTATAAAATATATTAATAACAAATATAATTTTTTGCTTAAGTATTCTATAATTAGATACTTTCTTATAAAAGAGCTCTTTATTAAAAATAATATTTTTAATTATAATAACTTAATTAGGTACTAGAATTTATATTTTATAAATATTAAAAGTATAATAGTCTACTAAGTACTTAATATAACCTTATAGATTTATTTTAAATTTACGCTTATTATAGCCCACTAAGTATCTTTTATTTAAAGACTAAATATAGTAGTTATATACGTAAATTTTATATTAATTAAAATATAAATCTACTATTATATTTTTTATAATTACCTATTTTTATTATTATAAGGTACTACTTAAACTAGCTTTTAAATTTGTAATTCAGTAATTATATTTAATAAAAAATAATAAACTTAGTTTATATAACTATATTATAATATATATTACTTTAAACTAAAACTTAGTAAATAGATTAGTACTTAATTATATCTCAAATATCTTTAAAATTATTTTTTAGTTTATTCTTTTAGTACTACTCTTTAGTTAATAAATATATATTAGAGTTATAATAAAATTAATTTTTTAATTAGCTATTTATTTTTTATAGTATAAAGAATTATACTATAATACTATAATAGTATTATTATTTTAGATAAGTATATAAATTCTAAACTTATATTACGTAAAATATAGCTTAGTAAAATATTTAAAGACTTTTATATTTAATTTTAAAACCTTCTAATAGAGATTAACATTGTAAATTTTTTTACTAAAAGTATCTTTTAGGATTATACTTTATTACTTATTTAATCTACCTATTAGTATATTACAGAGATTTTATAATATTTAAAGAAGAGCCGTAGTAAGTATTTCTTTAATTTTTTTTTAAAAAATTACTTAGGTTATATAAGTGGTAAAGTCGTATATATATTTTATATAAGCTATATTTTTAATTTTAATATTCTAAATATACTACCCTAGTACTTATAGTATAATACTACTTTTTTAAATATTTTAAATACTAATACTATATTTATTTACTATTAATACGATAATAATTAATTTATAATTTTTAAATTTTATAATTATCTATTATAGTATTAATTATAGAGTAAGAAGAAATTAGTACATATTTAGTAAAAATATAGTTATACTTATATTATAGTTTTATAAAAATAATATCCTACTTTAGTGTACCTATATATAGAGTATAATTAAGGCTTAAGTACTAAATACTAATGTTCCCTAAATAAGTTTTAGAAATAATATTAATAAAATAACCTTTTACTATTATAATATTTTTAAGTATTATATTTTTTATATAAGAGTTATTTATATTATAAAATATAAAGATATATATATACTTCTCCTATTTTTTTAAATCCCCTTTTAGTTGCCCTAAGCTACTATAGCTATACTATTTATTTAATTAGTATATAAATATTTATTATATAAAACTTCATTTAAATATTAGTCGCCTATTTTAATAATTACTAATATTTATATATTAACTTTAATCCTGTTATTTCCGGTTACTTTTTAACTATAATAAAAATAAGTATTAAAATATAATTTATAAAATAGAGAGTAGCAACGCAATCTAGAATAGTATTTTTAAAAAAATATATACTAAATATTATAAGACTATAAATGCCTATACCTTTTAAAATAGATATAAGTATTAAATAAGATATAATAGTTACTATAATCTTTTTTAAATATATATTTTATATTTATATATTAATTAAATAAAACGGTGTGGCTGTAGTGGCTGTATAGGTAACTAAAAGGGATTTTAAAAAAGGAGGAGTATATACATGCCTTTATATTTTTTAAATATACTATTTTAGTACGAGTATATACCTTTTAATATTTAAAGGTTTTTCTTAATCTTTATTTATAGATTAGTATATTGAGTTAATTATAAATATTTAAAAATTCTTTTTCTATTAGCAGTAAAAAGGATAACTAATAGTAATTTTTTTAATATTTTTTATGACTATAGTCTTAAGCGAATAGTAATAAATTAGTTTTTAGTAATAATAAGCTAATTTTAAATATAAATAGATAAACTTATAATTAGTTTAATACTTATTTTAATTTTTATTAATATTTAACTAAGTATTAAATTAATATTTACTAAATATTATAAATACTATTAATTTCTTTTTATAATTAGTACGTAGAGATTATTAGTAAAATATTATAAAAAAAATTTTTAATTTTGTCTAAAATTAAAAAATGTTATTTAAGTATTAAAATACGTATTATATTATATTTTATTAATTATATTTCGTAAGAGGCGATTTTTTATATTAGTATAATTAAAAAATTATAAATATTATTTTTTAGATTAAGTACTTTATATATACGCGCCTGTCTATAAAAGAGTTTGTAATTATTATATTATTATTTAGGATCCTGCCTTTTATAGTTAGTTTTTTTAATATAAGTATAGTACTATACTTATACTATATTATATATATTAGTATTAGTTAGTAGTATATTAGTTTTAAATATATATATTATATTTTAAAGCGTTAGCTTTTAGTATTTTAAAATTTTAATTATTCTTAGTTTAAGAATATTTAGTATATTATTATATTTACTTAGTTTTAAAGGTTGTTAAAGGATATATTATTTATAGACTAATTAGTAAATAATACTCTTTATTTTACTCTTTATTTACAGTACTACTATACTTTTTATTTATATTTTTTAAATTTTTTTTATATTATTTTTTTGTTATAGAATTATTAATATTTTAAAGAACTAATTAAAGAAGAAATCTAAGGTACTATAGTTAATAATTCTTTATAAAAATAATTTTTTTTTTTATTAAAATTAAATTTTTTATGAATCACTTTCTACATAGTAAAAAATTTAAATTAGATATACTAATTAGGCTAGTTTAAATCGCTTAATAATTAATAGAGCCTTATTAATATTAAGTTAATTATTATAATAGAATAATTAATAAGTAATTAGAAAAGGGCTACATAGACTTATTATAATAAGTTAAATATATTAAAATAAGTATCTACTAATATTAAATTATATAAAAAGAATTATTTTATAGTTTTAAAGCACTAGACTTATAATTATAGAAAACTAAATAATACTTATATTTAAAAAAACGGTATATTTATACTATCTATGAAATAAAATAATTAAGATTTTATATACATACGATAGACGAGTAATTAAATAATCTAGTTAAATAAGAGAGTAAAAAAGAACCGTAATTAAAAAAGATACCTTTTTTAAAGTTATATAACTTTATAATTAGTAAGCTAAAATATATAAGGAAAACTGCATTTTAAATAAAAAGATATATAGATTTTATTTACCGTATTACGGGCTGTTTACTAAGCAGTTTAGGAGTAAAAAAAAATTAGTAAATATAGAAAATTTTTAGAGCCTTATTTTATACTATTATAAATTTTTATTTAAGGTGTAAAATTTACTTATTATTATATATATTAAAATAGTATCTATAATATATAAGTATAGAAAATATATTTATATATTTATATATTAATTATATAATTATATATAAAAGTCACTTGTTTAAATTTTTAATAATAAACTAGTAAATAATATATTAATAGTACTTAGTATAGTAGCCTTTAGTGTCTATAACTACCTTATAATAGTTAGGGAGTAATACAATATAATTATTAATAGCTTTTTTAGATATTTTATTCTATTTCTGTATAATAGCTCTTTTGAAGGCCTTTATACTATTTAAACTATTTTCTATATCTAAATTAGCCTTATTATTTTTAATTAGCCCTAATTTTAATAAACTCTATATATTTACTATAGAGGCTAAATTAGGACTATAGGCTAGGTAAGAAAATAGTTTAATTTTATAATTTTTAAACTACGTTAAAACGTCTGTAGTTTTATAAATTAAGATATTATCTTATTAAAATTACTAATATAAATTAATATTAACATAAAGATTATAATTATAATATAATATAATAATATAATATAATATATATATATATATATATTAGATTATTCAAAAAAGGGGTAAAAAAGGATTATAAAACTTACCCCCTTTTATACTGAGTTTTATCTTAGGTATAAGGACTTTATTTATATAGTCCTTATTAGTATAAATAGTAAAAAAATTAAGTATTTTAATAAATACTAAATTACTTCTACCTTCTATGTAAATTATATCCTAAACATAGAGAGTAAAATCTCGGCCTATAAAATAATTAATATAATTAATATTAAAACAACTAAAACTATAACTTAATAATATATAATAAGTTATATATTTTAAAGTTTTAAAATATTAAAATAACTTCCTTTATAATTAGCTAATAGATAATTTTTTCTAATTTTATTATTATTCTTATTTTTATAGTATTCGCTTCTAGCTTTATTTCTTTATATTACTAACTTTTTAGAAAATATTATATTTTTTAAATTTATATTTTTTATATTTTTTTATTATTTTTTAGTCTATTTTAATCTTTTTTTAGCGTTCTCTTTATTAATTATTAGTTTTTTTTACTTATATTAATAAAATAGTCCTCTTCTTATAAAAAGATTTATAAAGTTATTTTTATAATATTAAGACTATTTTCTATTAATATTCTTTTATTTTCTTTTTTAGGACTCCTTATTAAGTCTTTATTAATTATATAAAGAGAGGTAAAGTATAGCGTTAAGACACTAGTCTAAAAAAACTATTAGCTAAAAGAAGTTATTTTTTTAAATATAGTTAAAAAAATAAGCGTATCTAAAAATTATTATAAAAAATATTTTTTTTTAGATTAGTAGGGATACTTAAACTAATAGCCTTAGTATATAGCTTAGTATATAGATTAGCGTATAGCTTAGCGTATTAAAGTTTAGTATTTTAGTATAGGGCTACTATTATTTTTACTCTTTTTTTTTTAGGCTAGGCTACTATAGTACTATTATACTATAATATATTTACTTTACTATATTATTATTATTATTATATAATAGTATCTAGTATATTAATATAAATACTAGTATAACGTTTATTTTTAGTAGCGTAGCTTATAGGGTATAGTTAGCTAACGTTTATAAATATACTAATAGTAATAATCGCCCTTAATAAGACTATAATAACTAAGTCTTATATGCTTATATATAAAAGTATACTAGATAATAACTTATATATATAAGCAGTAAAGGCAGTTATAAAGTACCTACTATTAAATATATAAGTATATATTAATAAAATTACTAAAGTTAATAATGTAGAAACCCTTAATATATTAAAAAAAATATACTATAACGCTGCGTACCGCGTAGTCGCTAAAGCTAAAAAAAAAGGAAGATAAGTATATAATAATAATAGTAAGGGAAAGTATTAAGCTGTATCTACTAATATTGTATATTTAGATATAGTACGTTATAAATAATTATAATTTAATTATACTATAAAGTAATAAGCTATAATAGCTTATAATAAGATTATATAGGGGAGAGATAGTAAAAAAATAAAAGATAAACTTTATACTAAAAATAATAGATAGAGTATAATTAGAGAAAATACTTAATATAATAGTAACTACTAAATTAATAAATATAATAACTACTACGCATTAAAAAGAAAAAGAGATAAATAGGTATATTATATTACGTATACGCCTAAGTGTCGGTAGGCGTTTATATATTAATAAAATAGATAGAGGATTTAGAGAACTATCTATATATAAGTAAATAATAGCTTTTTAATACTATCTATATTTAGTAAAAGATTAACTTAATAGTTAAATATAAAGTAATAACTATAATTTATAAATAAACCTGTAAAGAGGCTACCGTTTTTATTAATAACTTTTTTTTTTCTCTTTAAGTTAACTTTTTTACTCTACCTTAGTTAACGATTTTTATATTATTATTATTATTATCTTTTTTATTATTTTTATTTTTAATACGCCTTATAGCGTTATAAATAGTACTTAGTAATTTATTAAAAGTAGTAGTAATTAAAGTAGGTAAATTATTTACTTTTAAAAGAAGATTAACTTTACATTTAAGTTTTAAGAAGTTTGGCTCTATTTTTAAAAAAATAGGAGTTTATGTTTATAAAAGTTAAAAGATAGTATAATATACTATAATATTAATAATATATTATATAATTAGTAATTATATAACTCTTAGTAATATTTTTATAATTAATATAATTTTATTATTAGATTACTAATATACTTTAAAAATCTAGTTACGTGATTGATACTAGACCTAAAAGAGTATAGTTAAAATTTTAGTTAAATATATTTACTAATTAAAAAGTTATAAAAACCTACATATGGGGTATAAAAAAATATTATATATAGGTAATTTTAATATATTATACGTAATTAATAACTCGTTCGTAAAATCTTTATATAATTCTCTATAATTTTTATTTTAAAACGGTAGTATTTACGTATTTTTAGGCTTAGTAATTAATTTTATATAAATTTTTAACAAACGTATTTTTTTTAATTACGCTTTTTTTTCACTCCCCTGTATAAATAACATATAATTAAAAAGGGTATATAAGTCTTAATATTATAATAAAAATTAAGTTTAGAATTTTTATTAATAATATTTATATAAATAAAAAAATAATATAAAAATCTATTTATATATTTAATATTAAAATATAATATACTATATAATTATAAAAACTATATTAATTATATATATATTATATTATTATATAATGTAAATATATAAAATTAATATAGTATAAACTAAAAGTTATTATATATAAAACTATTTATATTTTATAACTATAATAATGTAAATAAATAAATCTGTTAAATTTTAATAGTAATAATAGTAGAATAGTAATATTTATATACTAATTAAATAAATAGTGTGGCTGTAATGGCTTAGGGTAACTAAAAGAGGTTTTAAAAAAGGAGGAGTATATGTATGTCTTTATTAGAATAGTAATAATAAAATAAATTTATAATATTATTTATAAAATTGTAAAAATTATAATAAATTAAAAAATTTAAAGATAATATTTTTTTAATTAGTTATAAATAATATGTTTTTAATATTAGTATTTATAATATATATTTTATATTTATATTATAATTATTATATTAGTATGCTAATATTTAAAAATTAAATTATAAAATAAATTTTAGTATATAGTATAAACGTTAACTAATAATAATAATTAATTAATTATATTAAATAATAATTACTTATTTAATTTTTCGTTTACAATATTTTTATTAAATTCTTTCTAATACTATTTTTGTTATATATAATAAATATAATAATTACTTTTAATTATATTTATAAAAAAAATATTATTTATTAGGTTATTATATAAATATATAAGAAATATTATTATATAATAAATAATATAGAAAATATAGATTTATTTAAAAAGAAGTAGTATAATAATAGTTATAGTAATAATAGTAATTATATTTTAATAATTAAAAAGTAATTATTATTAAAATAATATACGCAGTAAAATTTAATAATAAAATATATAAAACAAAATTAAATTCTATTAATATAAGAATATATATATAGAAGTAAAACTTTAGTATAGATAATTAATACTATTTTAATAAATATTTACTACTATTATAAAGTTATTATGTAAAAATTTACTATTAAAAAACATAGCAATTTTTTAAAAAAAAGAAACTTTTAAAAACGTTAATTATAAAATAATAATTATTATTTAAAATATATAAAAGAATAAGTTTATATTAACTATATAATTTTATAACATTTACTTACCTTAATTATATAATATTAAATTTTAAATATAATAATAGTATTTATTATTAAGTTTCGTATAATAATAATAATATTTTTATTATTGTAGTACTATAATAAATTTTTTTTATATTTACACTAATTAATTAAGTTATACTTTACTAAACTTTTTTAACACATTAAGTATAAAGGTATTTTTTCTTTTTTAAAATCTTCTTTAATTACCTATATAGCCACTATAACTACACTCGTTTATTTAATTAATATATAAATATTAAAATATTATAATTATATTAATATATATTTTTTTATTTTACTGTTATATATTCTTTAAATTTTTCTTATATATTATTATAATACTAATTATATTTAATAGTTCTATTTATTTTTTTATATAATATTTATATATATTTAAATACTAATTAAATAAATAGTATGGCTGTAGTAGATCGGGGCAACTAAAAGGAGTTTTAAAAAAGAAGGAGTATGTGTATACCTTTATAGGGATTATTTATATTTTATTTAAGTTTATAACTATATTTTTTTAATTATTATTACTAGTACTTTTTATTATATTTATTATATTTTATAATTATTATATAATTAAATTAATAGTTATAGATAACACTAGTATAGTTTTATATATATTATTTATATAAATAATCTTTTTATTATTTAGTAACATTAAAGGATATTATTTTTATTTATAAATATAATTACTATTATTATTCGTAATGTAATATATTTTATAATTTTATAATAATAATAATTATTTTTATTATTATAGGTATATAAATATAATTCTATTTATATATTTTTTATAAATAATATATTTTTATTAATTAATCTATTCTTATTATATATTATTTTATAGTACTTTAAATATTATTTAGAAAAAAGTTTAAATATAAAATATATTAAATTATATATAAACGTTATATATATTATTTTAATTAAATTATTTAGGTATTATAATACACTATATTGTATATAGTATATAAAAGTATATATATACTTTTTTTTAAAATTTCTTTTAGTCGCTCTATGCTACTATAGCTATACTTTTTATTTAATTAATATATAAATATATTATATAGTATATATAATACTAATACTAATAATATATTAGTAAATAATAAAATAAATTTAATATAATTATATTTTATTTTAACGAAGTATAATATTATTAAAATATATATTATTATTTTTAAAATATTATAAAACTACTATATTAATATACCTATAAAAACTAATAATTATTTTATTAGTATTAAAATACTATACTAAAATTATAGTTTTAATTAATTATAAAAAATTTAAATTTTTTTAATTAGTTCTATATTATATATAATTATTATAATAATTTTAAAAAATTATATAAATATATAATATATAGTATATATTAAATTAATAGTATTTTAATAAATTATAATATATATAAATTTATTATTACTAAACTATTTTAATATATTAATATTAGAGTATATATTTTTTAAAATATATCTTAAGATTTCTAAATATATAATATATTTTAATTATTTACTAATAATATTATATAACTATATAAAGGCATGCACATACTTCTCTTTTTTTAAAACCCCTTTTGGGTCGCCCCGAGCCACCACAGCCACACTTTTTATTCGATTAATATATAAATATATTATATAACTATTAAAAAATATTTTAATTATTAATATTCTAATATATTTAATACTTATTTTTATAAATTTATTTTTAATTATAAACTATAATATTAATTATATAGTTTATAATTCACTTCTATAAAACTATTATTATAACGTTATATAACTATAAACTTAGTATTTAAACCTTTATTTTATTATATTATTAATACTAACTATTTATTAACTTTTTATATAATAATTATAATAACCTTTATATAAATACTAATAATCTATAACCTTTTTAGATAAATAGTAATTAAAGCATTAAATTTTAATTTAATATTTTCTATAAAAAATTTTACTTTATTTATCATTACTAATAATTTTTTAATAGTAAGTTTTTATATATTATTTATATATTAATCAAAAAAAGAGTATGGCTATAGTTATTTAGAGCAACTAAAAAAAATTTTAAAAAGGAGGAGTATATATATACCTTTATATAAGTTTTTATATAACTATTTTATAGTACTATAATCTACCTTTTTTTACTATTTACTATTTATATTAGTCTTATACGTATGGCTAAATAAATTTACCTACTTTTATATATTTTTTTAAAACTATTTATATTTTTTAATACTATTATAAAAACTTTATATTTATTTATATATTACTTTCTATCTCGCTCCCTATGTTATAAAGTATGTTTTTAGTTATTTTAAACTTATATTTTATTAGCTTTATTATATTACTATATAAGTATAAGTTATAGATATTATAAAAGTTAAAAATTATTTTATATTTAAGAATAAAGAACCGTATAATAATTAACTTAAAATTAAAAATATTATTAAATAAAACTAGGTTTTTAAAAAGGCTAGCTGTATTTATAAGCTTAAAATAATACTTTAGCTTTAAGTAATGTTTTAAATAGCTCTATTATTATTTAAATTTTCAGTAAAAGTTAAAAATATTATAATTATTATAAATATTTAATTATATTTACTAATAGTTATTATATATCTAATTATAATTTTTAAAGTTTTTTTTTAGCTATAATAATTTAATATATTAGTATTATAGGGGTTATATTATAACTAGAGTACTAATATTATACTAAAGAGGAAGAAAATATTTTAAATTATATTTTATAAATAAGAGAAAAAAATAAAATACTTTTAATATTAAACGTATTATATATAGTTTATAGTTTTATTTATATTTTATTATTATTATTATTATCTAATATATTTATTAATTAAAGTTATTACCCTACTACTATAATATTTTAAAAATTTTATATTTAATAGACTTTAATAATAGTACCTTTATTTTTATTAATTTCTATATTAAGTAAAATCGTAGTATATACTAACTTAATATAACTTTTATAGATAAATATAAAGTAATATAGTTTTTTATATAACTATATATATATAATTATTATTATTATAGTATCTATTATAAAATAAAATAAAATATTATTTATATAATATTAAGTATATAAGTGTTATAGGTATAAAGGTGCCCCTCGCTTAAGTATAAGCGCTAAGACAGGTACGCCCGCGCTAGCTTATATTAGCGCCTTAGTATAAGCCCTTATACCTCGCCCTAAAGTACCTAGTTAGCTTCCTATATATAGATTCTTATTAAATATTAATATTTAATATTTACTTTTTAAGCCTCTATAATATAATCTACGTATTTCTCTACGCCTATAAATAAAGCGTTTATAAAATAATACTTTATAATAAACTACGTAAGTACTAAATTCTAATAATTTATATTTTACTAATTATATAGTTATAGTAAACTAATTCTCTATACTATATAAAACGCCTATTAGTATAAATAAGATAGTAAAATCTTACGTAAAAACCCTATTAAAATAAACTAATAATAGCGCTGCTATCTAAAAACCGGCTAGTAATAGCACTATTTATAGATTAACTAGTAATAGTACTATCTATAAATTAGCTAGTAATAGCGCTACCTATAAATTAGCTAGTAATAGCGCTGCCTATAAATTAATTAGTAATAACACTACTAAAAAGTATAATATTTAAAAGTTAATCTAGTATACACTAACTAATAATATATTATATAATTAACTAAATAAGTTACTTCTACTATTACCGCCGCGATCGCCTAATATAATAAAAAAAATTACTTTTAAACTTAAAATTAGTAAACCTTATAAGAGTATAATTACTAAATTATTAAATACTTTTTATAAGTTTAGTAAATAGTTTATAAATAGCCCTCTTACTAAAAAGATTAAAAAAAACCTAATAGTAAATATAGGCAAAGAATTTTTAAAAAATAGTTATTATAAAAGTAGTTTTAGCGTTTCCTACCCTATTCTACTAAATATTAATAATAATAATAATAAAAATTTTAATATAATAATTATTACCGGTTAACCTATAATAGACTAGTAATTATAATATAGCTTTATAGTTAACTATAAGGTATTTATTAAATAAGCTAAGGCTATAGAGACTAATATTTTATTATTTATTAGAATAACTATTATAACTAATAAAGAGTACTTTAAAAAAAAATTTAAGTATAAATACTTTATTCTAGCGCACACCCTATTTAATAGATAACATATAAATAAATATATTATAACTATAGTCTTTTTTACTAATAACTTTTAAATAAGTATTATAAAATATCTAAAAGATTAGTTTACTACTATTTTAAAATACTTTTACTATTAGAATATATTACGCAGTAATCTAGACACGGCTAAATAAATAATTAAACTTATAAAATAGTTAGAAGTAAAGGCGTAAAAACTATAATATATTATTAAAATAAATATAGCGCGACTAAAACTATAGATCTAGTAATAAAAATAGAACCTTAATAGCGCCTTTTAGTTAGTTACTTATATTTATTAAAAGTATAATAGTGTAAGAGACGGCGCGCATACCCTATAAAAAGAGTTAAATACTAAATAGTAATATTAACTAACTACTAATAAAGCCCTTAGTAAGGCAATCTAGCGTAGTAATAAATATAAGTAATACTCTATTATAGTAATTTAAGAAGCGCGTAAGCTATAAGATAAACTAAAATATTTAAAAATATTAGTAAAAGCTTTTTATAATATTATAACTAATAATAAATCCTTTAAAAAAAATAAAAAGTATAAAAAGAATAGTAAAAAAAAGTAAAAAATAGTACTATATAAGTTACTATAGAATCTTACGTCTTTAAACCTATTTAATAATAATAATAGTAACAGCTCTAGTAGCTCTAATAATTTTTTTTATTATAGTAATATAAAATTAATATTATCTAATAAAGTTTATTTTATACCCTATAAGGATTAACAGCGACGTAATAGTACACTAGTATTAATAATTAGTATTACTACCTCTAAAAAGAAGCGCCGTTTAAATAATAAATAAAAGAATATTAATAAGTTTAGTAGTACCGCTAATAAAAACTTAAATATATAAATTAAAAATATAGAAATAAAGTTCCGGTAATTATAAAAGCTTTTTTCTAATAAGTAGTCTAAAATTAAGTACCTCTATTAAGTATATAAAAATTACGCGCTTATTTATATTTATAATTATACTATTATAACGTTAAATAACCTATACTAAAATATATAAAAACTATATAATAACTTATAAAAAGTATTTAGTTTAATTAATTAATAACTTACCGCGCTTACAGAATTTAACTCTAGTAAATTATAATAATATAATAATAAACTCTTTAGTAAATAGTTAGCACGTTTTAAAAATAAGGCAATATAAGTATACCTAAAACCCGCTTTAATAAAATTTAAAGTAGTAATTAATTTTAATTTATATTTAAAAGCTGCCGCAACGAGCGCAGCCCTAGTAAATAAAACCTAAATATAATTTATTTAGTAACTATCCTAATATAAAACTCTTAAGGACGTTTCTTATAAGAAGCCTAAGAAGAAAAATAGTAAAAATAAAAATAATAAAAAGTTTACGTAGGCTAGCGCTTCTATTAGTAAAAGGCCTAATTTTAATAATAAGTATAATTTTACCTTTAATCTAAATTATTACCTATTAAGAGAATTCCGCGTAGTCTAAGCTAAGAAAGTATATATTTATTATTTAAAACCCGGTTATATACTAAATTAAAATTAATCTAATTTTTATAGAAAGGGCCTTATAGCCCTAGTACTAGCTAAATAGTTTTAAGTAATAAATACTTAAAATACTAATACCGATAAAGCTCGCGATAGTAACTATAATATTAAATATTAAAAAAAAGTATAGTTTTTAAAAATAGTCGCTCTTAGAGACTTTTACCTACGTATAAAAAGAAGATTTTTAATATATTTTAGTATTATCTTATAGTAAAGCGACGTGCGCTAGTAAGCTAATTAAGTTTATAATTATTTTTTATTTTATTAAGTAATAGTTATTATATAGCTTATAGTTTATAAAAATAACTTACTACTTTTATAGTATATAGCGTAATAGATTATCTACTTAATTATAATAAAAATCTACTAAATAAGCTACCCTATAGCGCTTAAATAAAACTAAAAATATAAGTTAATATACTTAATAGGACGTTAGTTACTACGCGCGTTCTCCTAAATAGTAAATATACTAAATAGATTATTAGTATTAATTTTATACGCGCTTATAAGCTCTAGATAATTATAATATAAAGCCCTATTATTTTAAAACTTACTAATAGTAACGTTGTGGGTAAGATAATATATATAACTAAAGTATATATAGCGATTAGAGGATATATTAATAAAAACTAGTACTAGATTATAAATATTATTAGCTATAACGTAATAGTTAAATAATTATAACTTAAGGCCTATAACTCTTTATATAAGTAAAGTAAAAAAATAATAGTATTTAAATTAGACTATTACTATAGTAACTATCTATACTAGTTTTTACCTATTAAAGTAATATATAACTAGTACAGTAATAGTTATACTAAAATAATTAAACTAAAAAATAAGAGTAGCGTTAATATAGTAATTATTTTAGCTAAAACTACTATAAAAATAACTTATTATAATTTAGATTCTATTATCTAAATAATACTAAAAAACTAAATATATTTTAAAATAAGTAACGACGTAGTTAACGCTAACAACGTATAATATACTTATATAACTTTTATAAAAACTAAATAGGTTACTACCGCAGCTATATAAGCTAACTTTAATAAATTTTAATTAAAATTTAATTAACTACCCTCTACGATTAACGAAATTAAATAAAGATTACAAAAGTAATTTTACTATATTACTAATTTATAAAATTTTAAAAAAGCTATAGAGCTGTCCCTATATTAATTAAGTATTAACTATAAAATATATTTAAAAAAAGGCAGCTAGCTAACTGCGTAATACTATTTTAAAATATTACGTAAAGAGACTAAGGTAATTAAGGCCTATATATAAACTAAAATAGTAAAGAAATATATTTATAAAAATAATTTTTTATTTACTACCCCGCTGCTAGTTATTAAGAAGCCTAAAAAAGGTATTTATATATACGTTAACTATCGCCGCCTTAATAAAATTATAATTAAAAATTATAATACTCTACTAAAGTTAAAAAAAATACTTACCTATATAAATAAGGCGTATATTTTCTCTAAATTTAATATTATCGCGGCATTTAATAAAATCTAAATTAAAAAAGGTAATAAGTATAAAACTACCTTTCTTACGTAATTTAGTTTATTTAAATATATAATTATACTCTTTAGGCTATATAACGCCCCGGGTACCTTCTAATAATATATTAATTAGTTATTATATAAGTATTTAGATAACTTTTATTTAGCTTATTCTAATAATATTATTATTTTTAGTAAGAATAACTAAAACTATAAGTAGTATTACCTTAAAGTGCTATATAAGCTTTATAAAGTAAAAATATACTTTAATATTAATAAATATAAGTTTTTAGTTTAACGCGTTAGTTATTTTAGTATAATACTATTTATAAATAAGCTAGAGATAGACCTAGCTAAAATTAAAACTATTATAGAGTAGCGGCAACCTAAAACTATTAAAAACGTTTAAGTGTTTATTAAATTTATAAACTTTTACTAGTAATTTATATACTACTTCTTTTAGGTTATAAAACTACTAATTAAGCTAACGCGTAACAGCGCTATAAAAAAAATTATATTAATACTAACTACTAAAAAGACCTTTAAGTAACTTAAACGCGCCTTTATTAACGCTTTAATACTTATTTATTTTAACTCTAACGCGCGTATAATTATAGAGACTAATATATTTAATTAGGTTATTACTAATATACTTTCTTAGTATAAAAACAGCATTCTACGGCCTATTACTTTTTTTTTAATAAAAATAAAACCCGTAGAGCTTAACTACCCTATTTATAATAAGGAGCTCATAGTAATTATCTATATTTTTAAAAAATAATAACCTAAACTTACTAGTATATTTAATTCTATAGAGGTATTCTTTAATTATAAAGCTTTAAAATATTTTATAATAACTAAATAGTTAAATTATTAATAAGCCTAATAGACTAAATTCTTATTAGAGTTTAACTTTATAATTAAATATACGCCTAGTAAAAAAAGTATAAAGCCTAATATATTAATACAATAAACTAATAACGTTTTTATAAATATATATAATAATTAAATATAGTACTAACGGTAAGTACTATTATTTTTTAAATAATTTAAACTACCTATATACGTCGCGTACGCTACGTATAATAGTAATTTTTAATATACTATATATTTAGCTAAGATTTTAATAGATATAATAGAGTTAAATACTATAAGCTTATCTTAATAGATCTATAAAATTAGTAAAAAGCTATTTATTTTTAATAGTTAGGACAAGAATACTACTTTAAAACTTTATAATAGTTATAAGGACGCTAATAACGTAAACCTATTAGGGCTACTTAAAGCGGTTAGTCTCTATAATAATATTATTAATATTATAGTTAATATTATAGAGAGTAGTATACGCCGTATACTCTACTAGTTTTATTATAATTTTAGTATTTATATTAAACTATAAAACTACTACCTAAATAATAATTTACTATATATTAATAGTAAAGTCTTTATACCCTATAATTATAAACTCTAAACGCGTTTTATATAACTATATTATAATAATTACGCTACTAAATATAATAGTAAGTATAAAATATATACGCAACTATTATAATATTATTACTAGTTATACTATATAAATAGCGTCGCCTACTATATATATAACTATTTTATTTATTTTAGAGTAAAATTAAAACATAAAAGTAAGTATAGCCTACTATACCTACTATTTATACTAAATACCTACTAGACTAGTATATTTATTAATTTTATTACGCTATTACCTAAGAGCTATTATAATAGTTATAACTATAGATATATTATAGTTCTTATAGACAGATTATTAAAAAAAAAAAAGTTTATACCCTTAACGTCTCTTAATATAAAAATTTATATTTAAGTTTTTATTAAATATATCTAGTGTAAAAAAGGTTATCTTTTAAAGTTTATTACTAACTATAGTACGTAATTTACGTCTTAGTTTTAAAAATAATTATATAAAAAGATTAGCACAACGCTAAAATTATTTATAGCCTTTTACCTAAAAATAGATAAATAAATAAAAATTACTAATTAGATATTAAAAGCTTATTTATACTACTTTATTAATTATAAGTAAAATAATTAAGTAGAGTTATTACCTATTATACAGTTTAAAGTAAATAGTAGTATTATATTAATAGGTATAATACTATTTAAAACTATAAAGAGATACTTATTATATATAGGTACTAAACCTTCTAGCGTACTACTAAAGAGATAAAAGGTAATATATAACGCGTAAGCTATAAATAGACTTTTTATATACGTAAACTATATAAAATAATAGTTATATTTAGTACTAACGTAGGCATAGGCGAAAATAAAAAAATATACTAATAGTTAATAACTACCTGCCCTAAAAATCTATATAGATAATTAGGTTATACTTAATATATATAACGTTTATACGCGTTACTCTAGAGAACTAAAAAATAAAAATTTAAAACTATTTAAAGTTATTAATATTTATAATAAATAATTAAATAATTGCTGTAGTACCGGCTAAGCTTTTAAACTTAATTTTACTAATTATATAACGCTTAAAAACGTTTATTTATAGTTTTACCTATAGTTACTCTATATATAAAATATAATACTATTACTAGAGTAGTAGTAAAAACTATAAGGGCCAGTTACTATAAAAAAAGGCCTATTTATCTATAATATTAAAGTAATACTAAACTATAAAGTTAATAAATATATAATTAATTTAAATAGTAGTTATAAAGGTTTACTAAAATTCCTTATTAAGTAGGAGGACTATAATAACCCTAATTAGTAACTTTACTTTAATATTATAAAATAATAAAAATACTTTATAAAGTACTACTAGCGTTACCTATAAACGCTTTAATAATTAAGTATATTCTTCCTAAAAGCTTACGATATATAAATAGCTATTACTTAGCTTATAATAAATAAATAATTAACTAATAATAAATAATAGTAAATGGCTAAAAATAGTCTAGTAGATAACTAATAAATAATAAAATATAACTAGTAGATAAGTAGTATAATAGAATTATAAGGACAATATAACTTAGTATAAAGGGCTCTCTTAAAGGTATAAGTAGTAAATAAAAAAAACTACGCTTATTTATTATACTCGTAACTCTAATAGTTAGATTATAATAAAAATAGTTTTATAGCTTACTATTTAAGTAGTTACGCGTTTTACCACTCTAATAGAAATATTTTATTTTTATAAGTATCTAATTCTGTTCTATTATACGAAAGTTAAGAATATATAAAACTAATTATAAAACTTTAGAAATAAAGCTTTTTAAAAGGGGGAATAGTATTATAAGTATAAAGGTGCCCCTCGCTTAGGTATAAACGCTAAGACGGGTATACCCGCACTAGTCTATACTAGCGCCTTAGTATAGGCCCTTATATCTTGCTCTAGAGCACCTAGTTAGCTTTCTACATATAGATTCTTATTAAATATTAATATTTAATACTTACTTTTTAAGCCTTCGTAATAATAAGTAAAAATATAAAATTAGTAAAAGACTATATCTACGTAATAAAGTAGTTACTATAATTATATTATTTACTAAACGCTATCTTTATGCGTAAGTAAAAATAAATAAAAAAAACTATAAATAAGCTACTAATAAGAATAAGGATAGGTACTAATCTTTTAGCCTTAACGCTCTCTATTAGATACGTTATCTTAGAATAAGAATATATTTTAATATGCTTATTTATTTTCTAATTTATAATTAATATAATATAAGTATATATATATTCTATTTACTAGCTACCTATAAGGGTAGTACTATAATTATAATAATAATATACACTCTTTACGCTATCCTTATTTACCTTTATAATAACTATAATACTTTTAATTTTATCTTTTCTATATCTTTTACTTATTATATATAAATTTATAAAATATAGTAGTATTATAGGTATCTTTTTTAAAATTTAACCTACTAGTACTATTAATAGTAATCTTACTCTTTATAGCTTTAGTACGTTTAAGATTATATATTTTTTAAATTTATACTTTTTTAAGAGTAAGATATATAAAATTACCTAAGTTTTATATTTACTTACTTTTAATTCTACTTTAAACTATTTATTTATTAATTAATTTATACTTAATTATTATATAAACGATTTTAGTAATTTAAATATTTATAATATTATTTATAATAATTTAATATTAAAACTAAGTAATATTCTAAAATAATATAATTTATAATAAAAATAAAATATTAATATTAAAATTAACTAGTATTATTAATTAATAAAGTATTTATTATATACAATAGTATAGTAAATATAAAATTATATAATTATTTTTATAATATATAATATTTAATATTTTATTTTATAAAAATATATACTAATATAAAATATATAAAGTATAATAAATAAAAATAAATTTAATATTCACATATATAAATTTAATTTATTTTTAATTTTTTAAAAATTAAAATATTTTTAATAGTAAAGTTTTTAAATATAATATAAAAATAATAGTTTAAATATTATATTATAATATTAATAACTAATATATTAAAATCTTTTAAAAAGTAATAAAAAAGTAATATATAGATTTAAATCTAAATTTTATAATATAAATAAAATATAAATATTTTTATTAAATACTAATTTATATATATAGTACCTAAAATAAAATTAAAAGTAATAGATAATAAAAAATTTTAATTTTAAAAATATAAGTAATAGAAAATAAGTTAAACTATAATATTAAAATACTAGTCTAAAAAATGTATAACCTAAATATAGTAATTTTATTAAATAGAATAAAAATAATAAGTATATATAAAATTATAAAAAATATTTTTTATTATAAAGTAGTAGGAGCTAATAACTATTATTATAATATATAAGTAACTTTTTTAATTGTATTTTAATCAAATAGAGGTTATATTTATTTTTATTTTTTTTTAATTTATCTATATAAGTAGTATAGCGTTTAATAATAGTTAATATTTTTATTTATAATTATAAATCCTTCTTTACCTATAATAATATAATACTAAATATACTTATTTATTTATTTAACTTACGTTTTAAAAAATCTAAGAAACTATATATAAGTATGTCTAAAACTTTTACATATTTACTAGTATTTTTATAATAGTTTTTTACTTATTACTCTACCGGCTTTAAATTTAAAATATTTTTACTTTTATTTTTACTTTTACTAATACTATTACCTCTATTATTATTATTATTATTATTATTATTATTATTATTATTATTATTATTATTATTATTATTATTATTATTATTATTATTATTATTATTATTATTATTATTATTATTATTATTATTTTTACCTTTATTTTTATTATATTTCTTATAGTAAAACAATACTTACTATATTTTTAAAATATTTATTTTATCTATTAATTTTACTATAAATTATTTATTATAGTATTTTAATTTTATAATTATTAGTATTATTAAATTTTTATTTATTAAAACTATTACTACTCTTACTAATACCACTAATCTAATATTTATAACTTTAACTACTTTTTTTTATTAATAATTTAGTTAACTTATTACGCTAGTATCTATTATTACAAATAGTTATAACTTTATTTAATAAATTATTATTAACTTCTCTATTAGCTATTAAATAAATAAAGTATTTATACTAGTAAGTATTTACTAGAATTATATCTTTAGTATCTATTAAATTAAAATATATAGTAAAAAGAGTTTAAGTAACTATATTAGACGCCTTAAATTAATTTTAATTTTTTTATTATTAAAATTAATAACAGAAGAACTATAGTATATAAGAGTTATAAAATATTTAAAAATTAATATTTTAAAGAATAATATTATAGTACGTATTTTTTTTCTTTAATAAACGTTTAGCTAACCTATTAATTATAAAAATAAAAAAATATATAAATAGTAGTAATTACTACTACTTATAGGCCGATAACTGCTATTATAACCTATTAGTTACTTTTTTAATTTTATTTTTATATAAAATAAAGATTATATTTATTTTTATTACTTTTTACTTCGCCTATATATATATACAGGTAGTATAGCGTTTAATAATAGTTAACTTTTTTATTTATAATTATATTTTTTTCTTTACCTATAATAAGAACGTAATACTAAGTACTTATATATTTAGCCTTTATAAACGTACTAAAAGAAATAACTAATACCTATTACCTATACTTAGAGACCCCTCTAAAACTTTTAAATATTAATTACTTCTAGTATCTCTATATTCTTTATCTATTACCTTATAGGCTTTAAGCTTTAAGCTTAAAACGTTTTTATTTTTACTACTAGTACGCCTAATAGTATTTTATATAATTATATTTTATACTCTAGACTATATATTTTTATTATAAATTTAATATTAACGCGCCGATCCTTTACCTATAATTATTTTAATATTACTACTTTTATCTTTTTCTTTATTACTTTTTTTATTATTATTATTACTTTTATATAGGCTACCGTAACCAACTTTAGATTTTAAAATTTTATTACCTTTATTATTATTAGTATTATAATTCTATTTATTTTATTACTATTTATTTTATTACTATCTCTTTTATTACTATACGTTTTATTATCTACGATTTTCCGGTATTAATAAATAGTTAATTTAAAAAACAAAGTAATTATTAAATATATAAAATACTTATTAGTATTAAAGAGAACTTATTATATATTACTATCTAGGTAGGATACGGCGAAGATAGTTTATATATTTAAAAGTATAACGTTAAAATTAATATAAATAAATATAGTATCTATTAAAATAAAAATTAAAAAAGTAAAAAGTATATATAGAGTAGTTAACCTAAATAGATTCGCTAGTAATACGAAGCGTATAGAATATATAACTATAATTATATAATTATATAATCTACACTAGCGTACAGAACCCCTATCTAACTATTATATAAATAGTAAAAAGGAGATATAATTATTAATTAAGGCATAATTATTATTATTTATTATTTTATACTATTTTTTATTTTTTATAATATTATAAACGACTATTACTCCGTATAAATAGAGTATAGTTATTTTAATACTAATTAATAGTTAGTTAATAAATTTATTTACCTATTCTATTACTAATAGTTAATTAGATTTCTTTATCTACTGTAAATTAGTAAGGGCGTATAGAGAAATTAAGTTATTATTAAATCTATACTACGTAAAAATAATTTTATATATTACGCAACTCTTCCCTGTATCTATAAATAGAGGGAAGTATATTAAATTATATATTTTATTAAACCCTTATCCGCACGAAAGATAAAGATAACTTTTTTTAAAATTAAACTATTTTATATAAATATACTAGTACTATAAGCTAAAATTATATAATTAATTATATATCGTACAAACTAAATAATAATACTAGAAAAAATGTTCTTTATAAAAAAAAGTAAAAAGCGTATAATAGAGACGGATTTAGATTTATTATAAAAACAATATATTTAAGATTATAATATCTCTATATAAGTACTTAAAGACTAAACTAAGTTATAATACTAAATAGAGGATTTAGATATTTTAAATAACTTATCTTTTAAATAACTTAATATATATATTAGCTGCGTTATTATAAGACTTTATATAGAGTAAAGGGATAACTAAAACCTAATTACTTTATACTATAATTTATTTACTAAATAGAACTATAGCTACTTTATATTACTAAAATAAATATTTTAAAAAAAACTACTAGAAATTTTATAAAATAAGGGCGTATAACTTTTAGCAGATAAATAAAGAAGAATACTATAAAATTTTATATAAACTCTCCTTTAGATTATAAAAGGATATTAAAAAGTTAAAGACCTTTACGCAAGATTAAGAAGTTTAATAAAAAGTTTAATTATTACTATAAAATAACCCGCACAGAATCTATTAAGCTTAAATTTTTTAAATTTTTAGCTAATAGCTAAATATTTTATATACTTTAGCTATACCTCCTATATAGTAAGAAAGCCAACTATTATAATATATATTATATAAATAATTAATCCTGTTATACTAGTATTACCTAAAAAATTTTAGGCCTATATTGTATAAGTATAGATATAGACTATATAAATCTAAATAGCCCTAGTTTTTATATAGTTTATATCCCCTAGTACTATTTTTAAATATATATAACAGTAAACTATAATACCTAATATACCTACTATTATATAATTTTAGAATATTACTATTTCCTCTAAAAACTAGTTATAGAATATTAATAACTAAATACTTACTAATTTTTTAACCTTTGTACGCTACTTACTAAAATCTAATATTTTAACTTTTACCTGTATAGAATATACCGCTAAAAAAGCTTAATCTATAAAAGATAATTATATTCTAAAAAATATAAAAGAAAGTAAATAACTATACTAACTACCTATACGATATTCTAACTAATAAAATTTATATTTTTATTAAGTTTTACTAAAGAAATAATATTTAAGAGTTATAGTACGCTGTTATTTTTTTAAATATTTTAAAAAATTACGTAGGCTAGTTCTACCTGTATAATATTAGCCTAAAATACTTATAAAAATAGGTATATAATAGATTAAACTACTATTTTAATATATATATTAACTATAACTAGTATTAAACTAATTAGACTACTATTATCTTTATATAATTTAAATAAAAAAACCTTAATAAAACTCCGTACAAAGTCTTAAAAATAATAATTAATAAATTAACTTTAGTATAAAGAGCTCTAGGCCCCTAGTTTAAAAAAAATACTATTTTATATAGTAATTATACAAGTATATAAAGACTAATTAAAGCTTAAATAAACTATATTTTTAATAAAGTCTACGTATAAAGGACTACTAAGTAATTTAAAATCTATACTATAGATTAATATAAATTGCTAATATATATATTATATTTAGTTATAGGTATCGTATAAGACCTTTTATATAAACTAAAAATATACTAATAATAAAAATAGACCCTCCCAGCGCTAATACTTTTAATTTTATATATAATAATTTTTTTAAAAATCTAAAAATATAACTTTAGTAATAAAAAAAAAAGTACTTTATCTACTATAAGAAAAGATATTAGTTATTAAACTATTTTATATAAAATAAGATCCGAGTACGTAACTAATATATTATAATATATAAAAACTTCTATAAAGAAATATCTTTTTAAAGTAATATTACCCTCTATATTTAAAACGTTAAAAAATCCATATATAATAATATAGAGGAATTAAAAAATAAAACTATATTTAATTTTAGTCCTTAAAAAGGGAAAAAAGTAGTTTAATATTTTACTACTACTTTATTCCTCTATTATACGATAGTAGAAAATATTTTTTTTATAAATAAAAGGGAGATAGTTAAGTAATTTATTTTTAAAAAAAAGATACTATACGCAGTACTAAGGTAAACTCTAGAATATAAGTATAGTTAAATTCTTAATAGTTAGTAAAGGCTAGTTTAAAGTATATATTTATAAAAACCCTAGTATAAAGATTAATTAAATTCTAAAAAGAACTACTATTAGCTTTAGAGGTAATATACTAATATATACTCTTAGAATTATATAGATTAAAAATCTAATTAGTATAGTAATTTACTATATTTTAGATATACTAATACCCTTATTACTATTTTTAGTAAATACTAACTATATAAAAGTATACTTTAATAATATATTAAACGTTATTATATGTAAGAATAGTATAATAGTTTTAGTTATATATAAATAAAAATATTTATTTTTTAATATAAGCCATATAAAAGCTATTTTATTCTTTACTAAAAAAGAATTCTATAGACTTTATAGACGCTTTAGACACCCTTATATAAAATAACTTTATAAGCTACTTTATAATATAGGCTATAAAATTAACTCTACCGTATTAAAGTAGATTTAAAAGCTATATTACTACTACTAAATATATAAAGTAGCTTTATACAGATTTAAGTTCTTTATTAAAAATAATACCTATTTTAACTATAAAATTATTATTAATATTATATAAATTAGTAACCGCGATGTCCTCTATATTATTAATTTAAAAATATTATTTTAGGCTACTACCTTTCTTAATTTAATATTTATATAAAAGGTATAGACAGCTCTTATATAATATTAAATTAATACCTACTAAAATCTTTTAGATTTTATTATATATAATCTAAGTACTAATTTTACTTTAAAAGAGTTTAAGAATAGCGTATAAATTACAGAAATAGAGTATTACTAAATACTAGTAGAGGTCTACTAAATAGTTAATAAAATTAAAAAAGCGTATAACCTATTAGGGTAAGTCTTTAATATTTTAAAAAATAAAATTAGATATTATATAAGTAATAAAAATATTTTTTAAATAGTTATAAAAGCACTAAAAAATATTATAGGCCTAGATAGTTTTATACTAATACTTTTTATCTTTAGCGCCTATTTAAAAATTAGTATAATATCTCTACTATTACTAACTATTATTATATAGGCTAATACTATCCGTAAAGCTTTAAAAGCCCTATAAGCTAATTATATAAAGCTTACGCTAAACTATATAATTAATATATATAATAAACTAGATCTGCGAAAGCCTCTATCTCTTTTTATTAAATTAGAGATTTTAATCTAAAAAAAAAAAAAAAAATAAATAGGTCTATATATACTGTAGTTAATTAATAAACTAAATATTACTATAAATTTAAAAAATAGCCTACTAACTATATAATAAATATATATAAAACTATACTACCGTAAATCTCCTTTATATAATAACCCCTTAGCTATAAAAGAGAAGAATATAATTATATAACCTAAATTTAAGAAACTAAAAAAGTAAGATTACCTAAAAAAGAACTATATAGTAGAAGCCTTTATAATTTAAAAAGAAAAGCTTAATTTTATACTAGTAATAAAGCTGTACTAAAATAATATTATTATAATACTTAAAGCCCTATTTAAGGAATCTAATTATACGGAGATTAATTTCCTTATTATAAATAGCATTTTTAAACTTATTATATATAATTCTACTATTTATATAGGCCGTATATTTAATTATAAAATAGTATAAAAGGTTAAGAATAAAAATATAGCCCTGTATAAAAAATTTTATTATATACTTACTAATTACTTTAATAATAATAAATAGTCTATTTTTATATAGTTACTAACTATTTAGAGGATAAGTTAAAAACTTATTTTAGCCTTAGGCGTAATATTTATTAAATTATATAATATAAAGTGTAAATTGCGTAATATTATTTTAGCCTATATATAATCTAAGGACCTACTATTTTATATACTATATATAAAACCTCTAAAAAAGATAAACTATTTTTTTTTTTAGTATAATTTTCTAAATCGTATACCCCCTATATAGTATAGTTAAATTAAATTTATACTAGTTTAAAATATACTATAACTACTATACTAAAAGACTAAAAATATTCCCCTCTATATATAATCTATACCTACTTATAATAAAAAAAAGTAAAGATTTTTAGTCTAATAGGTATACAGACAGATAATACTTTAAGTATTATTATATTTACTTTTTCTAATAAAGAAAAAAATAAACTATAAGCTATAAAGTTTTATATAAAAAATAAGTTATTTCCTTTTATATACGAACCTCTAAAGTTTAATAAAATAAAAATTACTTTAAAGAGAAATAAGATAATTACTATAAACTAAAAAGAATAAAGTAAAGGCTTTTATATAATAAATCTAATTAATCTAAAAGCTTAATAGCGGTATATTAAGCAGTATATAAAAGATATATATATTATTTTTATTTATTAACTAAAAACTATATTTAACCTCTCTAGAGCTATATAAATAAGTGAGTCTACTATATTAAAAGTAAAAATATTAAATAAGAGGATTAAGTAGCAGATTAAAAATATAAAGAGAGGAGTCTTATATATTCTATTACACTTTTAATATATAAAACTCTTTATTTTTATAGATAAATATATTATAAATAACTAAAATCTTAGTTTATAACTTAAATACTTTATTATTTTTAAAATTAAAAACTATATAAACACCAAGTTTACTATATATAGTAATATTATTTATTAAAACTTAACTAAATATATATAAGTTACGTAAAGTATTCTTACTAGTAAATTATATAAAATAGTTATAGGCTTTAATATAGCTATTACTTTTAGTACTACTATTAATAAAATCTTTTATATAATTAACATCCTCCTAGCCCCTATAGTAGTTTATATAGATTTAAAATCTCTATATAATTATCTTATTAAGCTTAGTATAATAAATAAAAAGAGACTTATAATAAGTATTATATTTTTTTACTAATTATATAAGAACTGCGAAATCTCTAAAGTATAATAGATAGTAGGGAAGAATAATCCTATAAATACTTTTATAAAAGATAAACTAAATAGTTCTCTTATATAATTAGTATTTTCTAATACCCTCTCTTATAGTATTAAAGCTTTAGTTAATAGGCTAGAGCCCGTACGAAAGGCCTAATAAGATATTTTATATATTTTTTATAATTTAAATTAGGTATTTACTATTATATAAAGTGCTTTTTGGTATATTTTTTTTTTTTTATATATTATATTTTTTTTACTTTATCGCACGAAGGTTAAAAGGAAAACTTTTAAAAAAAAATATAAAAAAATAAAGTATTTATATAGTATTACTATAAAAAGAAAAGTTACTAGTATATATAAAATAGTTAACCTAAATAGATTTGCTAGCAATACGGAGCGTATAAAGTATATAGCTATAATTATATAATTTTATAATCTATACTGGCGTATAGAACCCTTATCTAGCTATTATATAAATAGTAAAAAGGAGATATAATTATTAATTAAAGTATAACTATTATTATTTATTATTTCGTACTATTTTTTATTTTTTATAATATTATAGACGACTATTACTTCGTATAAGTAGAGTATAGTTATTCTAATAAAAAGAGTTTTAAAAAATAATAATAATATCTTAATAAATATATTTTTTTTAATAAATATTAAACTGTGTTAACTGTAAAAGGATAAAAAGATATATAAATAATAGTAGTTACTACTACCTATATATTTTTTTTTACTAAATATAATATTCGTACTAGAGTTTCTATACTAGAGTTTTTATACTAGAGTTTTTTAATTTAATATTTTTTTAAGGGGGTATGCTAAGTGTACTAGCGCGAGGAGCTATCCCTTTTTTAATCTAGTCTTATTTAAAGTTTTTAATATATTAAGTATAAAAGTATATATATACTCCTTTTTTTTAAAAACCCGTTTTAGTTACTCTAAGCCACTACAGCCACACTAAGTATTTAATTAATATATAAATATATACTACTACTTTTATATATTTTTTTAATAAATATAGTACTTATACTAAATTTTTTATATTAGATTTTATTAATTTAATATTTTTTTAGAGGAGGCATACTAAGTATATTAGTATAAGCTAGTATAGTACTATACCTTTTTTAATTTAGTTTTATCTAACCCTTTTAATATATTTAGTAATAGAGGTATATATATATTTCTTTTTTTTAAAAACTTCTTTTAATTACTCTAAACCACTACAGCTATACTATTTATTTAATTAATATATAAATATATATAGGGTCGTAGAGAAATAGATAAATATAATAAAAAAAATTTTAATTAGTACTAATTACTATATATAATAATTTAAAAGTTAAAAAAAATTTTATATTTAAGAATTATAATATTTAATATAGTTATTTATTATTATTTTATAATTATATTTTTATAAATATTTTTAAAAATATATAATTTATATATATTTTTATTTATATACTCACTATAATATTCCTAATCATACTCTTCCTAAAAGTAAAAGTTTTTTTTAAAAAAAAATAGTAATAATATCTATATACAGTGTAATTTTATAAGTTTTAATTTTTTTTTTTTAATAATAATAATATATATACGCGAGGTAACTGTACTAGTAAAAGTTAATAAATTTAATAAAATAGTATTATGAAGATTATAGTCTAAAAATATAAACTATAATTAAAGGCAAACACGGACGTAAAAAAACTAAAATTTTTTACCTATCTATTATACTTATATTTATTTATAGTTATCCTCTATTTTTATTTTAATACTTATATTTAATAATAATAAATATATTAAATATACCTATACTACTATTTTATTTAAAAAGGAAATATAATAATAAATAGTTTTAAAAACTCTATACTAATACTTTATTTAATCTAGAGCTTCTTAAAAAGAGTAAGAAAAAGTAAATTAAACAAATTTTTTTTAAGTATATACGTTTAGCTAAGCTTACCTTTAATAGTAATAATTTTAAGTTATAAATTTAGCCTTTTACGCTAGTCTAGCTGCTATACTATTATTTAAAATTAAAATTTAATTTAAGTAAGTAATTACCCCTTTTTTATAATAAATAACTAACCTTAATAGAACTTTTAGTATAGTCTATTAAAAATAGACTATTTAGATTTAAAGAGTTTCTTAAAAAAAATTTATAAAACAGGCCTAATAAAGAATCTAAAAAACCCCTTTTATTATAAAATATTAATAAAAAATATATTTTTACTTTAAATAATATAAGATATTTTAAAAAATAATCTACTATAAATTAAAATTATTATATTAAATATACATTACGAGATTACTATATAAATTATTATTAAAAAAATTATTATTTAAGTTTTATATTTAATATGTTTATAACTTAGACTTTAGTAAATTAAGTAGTTTAAAGCTATAATATTTAGGACTAAAAGATTTATATTTAAGTAATTAGTAATAGAAAATATACTATAAAATAATATATAAAAGTAGTTTACATAATTTTTACTATAGAGTTATAGTAAGTTTATATAAAATATAAATATATTACTTTATTTAATTTAATCTTTACTTATCTCGATATCTATTAGGATTTAATAGTATTAAAACTTTTATTAATAAATTAGTACTTTAGTTTCGGCGTTCAATAATAAATTATTTTAATACGTAGTAGCGTATATCTTCTATATACTTAGTAAAAAAAAATATAATGTTAAAATTAAAAGTATTTATAGCTTACCGTTTTAACTTAACTGGTATTTTAGTATATTATTTTTTTATATTTTAAAAAATATTTTTAAGCGTATATATTAAGGATATATAATCCCGTAAATTGTAATAATATTAATATTTCCTTAAAAGATTATTATAACGGTTACTTATTTTTATATTTTACTTTAGATATAATTGTCTACGAATAATATTAGCGCTATTTTTTTAAACTTACTTATTTAAGCTTTATTATTACTTTAACTTACTCTATATTATAACTATTTATACTATATTAATTATTTTTATTATAATTACTTTATCCTACTATAAAATTAAGAAGTATAAATTACTTTTTATATTCTCTTAACTCTTTAGAGATTTATTTATTAAATAATATAAGTATTCAACTAGTATCGTTATAGTACTAAATATATTAGCAAATATAATAGTATATTTATTAGTTCGACAGTTATTTTAAAATTATAAATAAGCTAATTTTCTATACTAATATACTTTTTTATAGTACTTCTAAATAATAACTTAGTTTTTAATATATATAACGCTAAATTATATTTTATATCTTAACTAAAATATATACTATATTATTTAGTTTTACTATTCTATAAAAGATTTATAACTTTATAACTTTACCTAATTTACTTATATAAACTAGTTTTACTCTAGTTATAATTTAGTAACTATTTTATAATTATAATATTTTAGGTTAGTGCACTAATTCTTTAAATATAAATAAAGTAATTTTATAATCTAATATATAATACTTTAACACTATTACTAAAAACTTTATTATTTATATAGTACACTTAGTAGCGTATATAACCGTTACATAATACTTATATAAAAATTTTTTTTATTTAGCCTAGTTATAAATATATCTTTATAACACTAATTATAATTTATATAAAGTATACTTTTTTAGTTTTTCTATTTTAGTTCTATTACGCCTTATAGCTAAAATTCTTTTATAGTTACTATATATTTTAGTTTTATTATATATTTATATATTAATTGAATAAATAGTGTGGCTGTAGTGGCTCGGGACAACTAAAAGGGGTTTTAAAAAAGGAGGAGTATATATATATCTTTATTTAGTTTTTATATATACTTTAGCGGACTAACAGTACTTATATTTTTATATTTTATTTAATATTTTATTTATTTAGTCCTTTCCGTATTAATAATTTTATTAATAAGTTTTATTTTTTATTATTAGACCTACTATATGTACTATAATAAGTTACTTATATAAATATTATTTTAAATAGGCTTTAATACCTACCGTTTTAATAAATTTTAGTATAATATAATATATAACTATTAATATTTACTACTAGTTAATATAATATATTTAATTAATAATTTACGCTTTTACTATTAGATTTTATTAAAATATAATTAAATATATAAAATTTATTGTAATAAAATTAAGTGTATAAATAAAATTAGTAATAAATAAAGCGCTTAATAAGTAAAATAATTTTGAAATTTATTTATCCTTTTTCTATACTACTACTAGTTACTAGTATTATAAAGTATTATATATCTTTATTAAACTTTTTAAATACTTTTTTAAAGACTTATACTTCTATTAATATAATAAATATTAAAACTATAAATTAAAAGTACGTATTATATTAAATATAGTCTCTTAGTATAGTAACTAAATATAATACTACTATTTATTAGTATTATATATATATAAAATATTTTTTTAAGTTATATTTTCTTTCTAAAATTTTATACCCTATATTATTAAATATTTAAGTATTCGTAGATATTAAGTTATTTAAAAATATAAATATTTTAGTAAAAAAAAATAAGCGTTCTACTAATTTTAGTATTAACTATAGGCTATTTACTATTAGTCTTATTATAATTTTTAGTATTTTATATTTTTAAAACTCTTTTTAGTAAAAGTTATTACTTATAATTATAAGTTAACTATTAGGAATTAAGGTAGAATAGTAATATAGTATAATATATAAGATAAATTAGGTATATATTATTTATAAAAGTAAAGAGATAAATTACTACTAAGCTAAAGCCCTATAGTATAGACTATATATTTTTTATTATATAAGTACGCTCTTATTTAGAGCGAAAATACTTAAGTTATAATATTATTTTTTTTAGAACCGCTCTTAGCCTAAAAGTAAGTAATATAGCTTTATATAGTCTATATATACCTATTTAGTACTTTTTAAACTATTTTAGTATAATAGTATTAAATATTAAAATTAAGAATTTTTCTTAAGGCCTTTTTTTATAGGTTACTATTTAGTAGTATTTAGTAGTATTTATCTTTTACTATATTTATTAGGTATAGTTAATTACGTAATAAGCTAATTAATAATATTATTTTACTAATACTAGCGTCTTAGTATTTCTAGTTATAAAATTAGGCTTTAGAGAGTTTTACTTTTACTTTTTCTTTTAATATTAACCTTTTTTTTTAATAATAAGTATTTTATGTAGAGTATAACGTAGTAATATTTAGTATTAATTATACTATATAGTTATTTTAAGTTATAATTAATTATTATCTATTAAGTTCTTAGCTATATTATTTAGTTTTAGTTTATACTACTATAATACCTCTAAAATGTTATATATTAAAGTACTTTTATATTAAATTAACTAAAAAAAAATTAGTAAACGGAATTACCCTATATTAGTTATATTAAAATTATAGTAAAGTATAGTATCCTAAATAGTAAGTATTAATATTTAATAAACCCTAATACAGACATGTAAATATTATTTATATATAAAAACTACTAAATAAAGACTTATTTTACTTATTTTAATAAAAATACTATTTATTACGTAGTAAATACTAGTTTAGTACTACTTAGCGCTATATAGTACTAATTATACTAATTAACTACTATATAATAAGCTTTAGTATATAAAATAACTTAAAACTACTATTAGTAAGTCTTTAGTTAATAATAAAAATAATTATTTTTATTTAGGCTAAAAGGCGTTTAATAATCGCTGTATAAGGTATAAAACTAAACTTATAACATATAAGTATTAGGTTATAAATACCTACTATATTAAGTACTCTATACCCCTAAAGGCCGGCTAGTTATAATATATAGTGTAGCTTATTATTTTTACTTCTTTTAATGTAACTAAAGTATACTAAAAAATAAAAAAAAAAATAAAAAATAAAAAGATAAAGACTATTTATAAGTAAATTATAGTAGATTTAACTACGTAAATAGATAGTTTATTTCTTTATATTTATCTATAGGAGCTGTATCGACTTTGTGTACACTACGTCCTCACTTAATATAGATAGGTAAAAATAGAGACTCTATAACTAGGGCCTATTAAATATAGAATTTTTTAAATTTTATAGTTAGTGGAGCAATAACTTAACCGACGACTTATTTGGCTATAAAGTAGATAGTTTATAAAAGTTTAAAGTAATTTAACGCTAATTATTATATAGTAGTAATAGTAGCTTTTTTAATAAGTTTTATATATATAATAGTACTTTTTACTTTATAAATAAGTACGTAGAGTCTAGTATCCTCTTTTATAATTATAGCTATTTAAACTAAGCCTTTAAAAAAAAGTAAAAGCGCGCTAAGGCTAAAAATAATTTTAATAACTCTTAGTTAAGTTTTAAAAAGAGTAAAAAAGGTATAAGTATTTTAAATAGTAGTATAATAGCGTAGTTTAGACTAATTTAGTACTTTTTAATATACTTAATTACTAATACTATTTTTAAAACCCTAGTACTCTTTATATAATAGCTCTAATTAGTTTAAAAATTAAATAAAACTATTAAACCGCTAATTATACTACTTGGTTTTAAACTTAAATTTAGTCCTTTATATTATTTTTTTTATTAACTCCTTTATACTATAGTAATTAATACGTTTTTTAAACTCTTAGTTTTACTAGTTTAGATTTTATTTCTATTAATAGTAATAAGTATAAAAAGGTAGTATACTTTAATACTTAATTTAATACTAATTATTATACTATAAGTAGTATAACTAGTACTACTACTAGTTATAACTATTAAAAGCTTATATTCTCTAGTAACTTTTTTTTAATAAAATAGGTAATAAAAAGTAATACTCTAGCAGGTTTTAAATAAGTAGTTAAATAAGTTTCTAGTTTTTTAAATTCTTATAGTTATTACCGTACTAAATAGGCTTTTAATATAATAATTTAGGCTAAATAATACTAATTTATAATAATTATTGTTTTTATTTTATTATAATATACTTATATATCTCTCGTAATTTTTTTATTATACTATTAAATTATTTTATCCCTTAATAGGGCCGTTCTTATTACTAAACTCTCTATAGAAGATATATATAAAACTATAAAAATAAAAAATAATAATATTATTTTAAATAAGGAATATAGCCTCTATATTATTTATTTAGACTATTAGCTTACGTTAGAAGTCTTATTAGACTAATTAAGCACTTATAACTACTAAAAAAAAAAAAAAAGTAAATCTTCTAACTCTTTTAGAGTTTATATAAAATTACTATAAACTATTTTCTCTCTTTTAAAAGACTAGCCCTAGTCTTATTATACTAGTATACTCTTAAGTAATCTATTACTCTTTATAAAAGGTTTATTTTACCTTTATATTACTTAGTTTAGTAGAGTTATTTTATATCTTTTTAAAATAATTTTAAATTATTTTTAAAATATTTTTAGGGCTTTTATACTAATTAAGGCTTTTAGTTTTTGAATATTTTTTTTATTTATATAATTTTATTATTTAAGAAAATATTTTTATTAACTAGACTTATTATATCTATAGTCTATAATATATTTTATATTATATATATTATTACTAAATTAGTATAATATATTAATTATTAGTTCCAGCTCGTGCGGCAGTATATTTTAAAATTTATATAATTTTAATAAAAAAAATAAAAAACTAAATAGACTTATCCTAGACTTATAAGTTTAATTTTATATATAGTTAGTGTGGCGAATGGGTCTCCACATCGGGATCTTAAAATCTAAGATATCTCTTTAACTAAAAGAGTTATAAAGAAACTTTCTATTAGTAAAATGTAGACCTAACTAAGGTCTATATTTTACTAATAGAAAGTTTCTTTATAACTCTTTTAGTTAAAGAGATATTTTAGATTTTAAGATCCCGATGTGGAGACCCATTCGCCAGCCTGTATATAGTAAATAGACTACCTATATACTTATCTATTATACTAAGATCTAACTATTTTTAGTTAATTTTTTTACTTAGTCTTATAAATTATATATAATAATTTAAAATCTAGACCTTATTTTCTATTTTTAAACTTAGTAAAAAGTATTTTTTATTTTAAAATATTTTTTCGTACTTATATACTACTTTTAGATTTTATTTAGCGTTATTATAAATATTAATAAGTTTAGAGGCTAAGTAAAAAGATTAAAAGCTCTTTTTTTTACTTAGCACCTATAAAGGCTAATTTAGCTCTTTTTGATTATATTTATTGTAGACTTAGAAGAGTATGTATTTAGTAATAAAATACTAATTATTATTATAAATAAATTCTATATAGGAGACCTATAACGCCTAATTATATTATTTTAAGTAATAAAAGATATAAAAGTACTATTAAAAAGTATTATTTTACTATTTTATCTACCTATCTATCTATAGGTAAAAGACGGAAGATAAAATTTGCTTTAAGTTTAAATAGTAGTAAAAAGTATTTTAATATTTTACTTATATAAGTAGACCTCTATTAGATAATACTAGTTTTAGGTTTTTATAAAATTATATAACTTTATAAATTTAAGACTAGGCTAAATTAATATTATTTTAATTTATTTTTATTAGTACGTAATAGACTATTTTAGAGAAACAGTCTATAATTATAAAAATTATATTATATATAATCCTAGTAAAGTAATTAAAGAATAGGTCTATAATAAAATTTAGAATTATATATTACTATTATCTATTAAAAACTAAAAGCGGATAGAGGAGACTATATAGTTTATATATCTTTAAGTTAATATACTAATAGCGCGTATAGTTATAAATATAGTTAATAATATTTTTAAATATATATATTTATATATATTTATATTATACGCGCTTAAGTGTTTATTTTATACTAAAGTACTTTAAAAGGGGACTATTATAGTATTTTATAATTACTCTTCTCTTATTTTTAGATATATTGGGCTATATTAGCTTTATTAATTTTAACTTAGTATTTGTTAGACTATTTAGTTATAAATTATTATTACTATATTTAAATAGGTTTAATATTTTATTTTTTAGGTCTATTAGGTACTCTAAAATAGTTATCTCCTTTTTAGGTAAATTACGTAGTCTAAAGTTTTAAATTTTTTTTATAAGTTTTAAGTTACGTTTATAGTTTATTTATATATAAATTATTATTATAAAAACTACGACTTTATTAACTTTTATAGTAAAAAGTTATAATAGCTCCCTTAAGGATACTATAAAGGTTATATTACGTTTATACTTAGCTATTTTAGACCCTAGTATATAATTAGGGTAATAAGATAAGGTATTAACTAAATTTATTAATTTTATCTTATAGAATTTATTAAAATTTTACTTATAAAGAAGTAGGTATAACTATATTTAATATAGTAATAGAGTTTTTATTAATATATACTATTATAAATTATTATAATCTATAAAAATTTTAAAATAAGTATTTTACAAGTATTATTTTTAGTGTTTTATACTTTCTATAATAGTAAGAAGTTATTTATTATATATATTATAATAGTACTATATACTGTTTAACTTTTTTAAATAATAGTTAATTAGCTATTACTAAAATAATTTATCCTTTTTAGAAACTAATTAGTTTAAAATAGGGCTAATAGTCTTATTAAGAGTATTAGTTATAATTTAAGTCTATTTTTTATATTTAAAGTACAATAGTATTAGTACTTTAAAAAAAATATTTTAAAACTTTTTAAAGACTTTTTTACTAGTATTACTTATATCTATAAAAACGCTTTTCTCTCTTTTTATAATTAGTCCGCCTTTAGTGCTACTTTCCGACTTTTAGGTTAATTTAGTAAGTAGTAGGGTTAACTAAAAAATTTAGTTTATAAATTTATAATAGTAGTTTATAAAATTAATAAAGACGTAAATATTGCGTATATAAGTAAATTTAGGCTAGTTTTAAATTATTTAAACCCTAATTAGGTCTATTAAAAGGCCTTTAGGGAAAATAATAAAGCTAAAGTATTTAGTAAATATAGTATACTAAAAATATTTTTTTAAATTTAAGTAAAACTTTACTTTACGTAAACGTTATAATACTTTTTATATATAATTTTTATATTTTTCTTTAGTGTCTAAGAGGATAAGTATATTATTAAAATATATAATATCGGTTATATTAATAAATTTAACTAGTATTTATAATATAATCTATTAAAATTATATAAATTAATTAATATACTTCGCAAGCTTTATAAAGCCGTGGTATAATATAATAATAAAAACTTAATAAATACTAAATAGTTTAATATAATACTAACGAGGCTATATATAAGTAGTATAAATTTTAAATTTTTAAAAGTTATACTCTTTTTTTTTTAGTAAGAGTAAAGTACTCTACTAAATAGAGTAACGCTTTACTTATATTTTAATTATATATTTATAGATTAGCGACTACTCGTAATTATTTTTAAGGTTATTAGTAATTATTACTTATAATTATATATAACGTAGTTAGTTTAAGAGGTTACTAAATATATAAATTTTAAAATTAAAAAGAGTTATTAAACTATTACCCAGAGCCTATATAACTAAATATTTAGTTTTTAAGTAAGTCTAATTACCTATCCTATACTTTATACTATATTATTAACTTTTACTTTTTAAAGTTATATTTTACTATATTATTATTTTTATAGGTTTTTTTTATTTTTAAAATGTCTATTATATATCTTTTTTTTTAGACTAGTGTCTCGACACTACACTTTACCTCTCTTTATATAAAAACGTCTATTACTATACTAATTTTAGATAGGTTACTAACTTACTACCTATTATACTAACTACTTTTAGTAGTAGTAATACTTTAAACTAATATAAAATTTAAAATTAACTAAAACTATTTACCTATATATAGTTTATTAATAAATTTTATACTAACTTACGCGTACGCAATCTTTTAGTAGAAAATAGTCTTTTTAAATATATTATTTTTAGTTACTTTAAAGCCTTTCTTAGTACGATGTCCTATATAAATAAATTTTAAACTAATAAAATAAAGGCTTTATAACAGCGGGTAGTTAATAAAAAAGGGCTAAAAGACTTAATATTAATAATAGAGCTAGAGGTAATAAAATAACTCTAGACTTAAACTAATAAAATAAGGCAGATCTATTAGTACACTTATAAAATTTAAAAAAAAAAAGGCCTAAATATTATAAACTTTAGGAAGTTCTACTAGGACGTATAGATTAGATAAGTATACGCTTTTATTTTTATTTAGTAGATATTACTAACTAAGCGGTAGGTATTATAGGCAGTATAGGTATTAATAATAGTAAGTATAGCTTTTTTTATTTTATAAAACTGCTAGATAAGCTATATATATATATAACTTACTTTAGTAAACCTTTATAGTATTATTATTTTAGTAAAAGTTTAATTAATACTATATAAACTTACGTAAAATTAAATAAAAAAATATTATTTTAAATTACGTAACTAGTCTATAAAAATATTATTAGTTTATAATACTAGTAAGCGGGGTAAAATATAATATAAAATAGTATTTTAAAAAAATAAATAAGTCTTTTATACTTATATTTAGGTGTGAAAACTTTATAAATATATTTATTAAACTAAAAGATATAATTATATACTTAAAATTGCCGTATTTTATACAGAATATAGTTTTCTATTTATTACTTTTTATAATATAGATATAATAGTAAGCTTTTTATAGGTTAAGTTTAATATAGATTTATACTTTTATAAAATAGTTTAGTAATTCTATAATTAGTAAAAGAGTATTATAATTTTTATTTATAATCTTATTAAGACCTTTATAGTTTATATAGCGCCTTAAACTGCCTCTCTTTTTTTTTTATAAAGAGAATAAAAACTTTAGCTAAAAATTTTAATTACTGAATCTACCTATATTTAAAATATTTTTTTATATACTTTCTAAAAACCTCTAGTTTAGTAACTAAAAAATTATATATAAAATAATATAAAGGATTAGTACTAGATTTAAAATTAATTTTTAGATTATTTAATTTATAGTCTATAGGAATCTTAAAGTCTTTATTTAAGACTAGATCTAAAAAATTAGAGTACTTAGGCAGTATAGAGTATTTTTTATATTTATTTAGTTTATTTTAAACTAAAATCTCTATTAACCTTACTAGGTATATATATACTTAGATAGTTAAGTTATATATAGTATACTTAAACTCTTTTACGCTTTTTAGAATAATCTTTATAATAAAAATATTATTATTTTTAAAATTATCTCTAAAGAGGACCCTTTAAGTAGTAATATTTATCTTTAGATTTTTTTAGTTAAACTAAAATAAATTTAAAAAAAATTTTATATTAAGAGAGACCTATAACTATAAACGGGATTACCTAAGTTTAATTTTAATTATATAAGTTAGTTAAGTTTATCTCGGCTACTATAGTACTATAAATAGTTATATTAAAACTATTTACTACTTATACTAATAATTTATTAAGAGTAGTTACCTCTAAGTCTATTTTCTTTACTAACTTAGTACTTATAAGATTTAAAATAGACCTTAAGTTTACTAGAGCTTTAATATAGCCTCTATTTATAACTTTAGCCTTTAGGGTAACTATCTCTTTAGATTAATTATATAACTAGTTAAATAAACTACTAATATACTTAACCTTAGGTCTTCTTAGTAAGTAGTTTATAATAGTTTTAATATAGATAATAAGTACTATAATTACTTTTAATCTTTTTATTTTTTTATTTAAGTTAATAATACAGTTTTATTAGTCGTGTTTATAAATCTAAAAGCTACTAGCTTATTTTTATACTAGTAGTTAAAAATATAGTAGCCCGTTTTACTATAATAGTAATAAATTAGTATACTTATAAAAAATTTTATTTTAGTTAATACTCTATTAGACTAGTTAACGCCCGACTATATTTATTAATTTTACTTAAAATATTTTTAGAGTTTAGTAAATTCTTCCGTATTTTATATATTTTTTTTAGGTCCTTACGTTTTAAAATTACTAAAATTAATTATCTTTTATATTAACTAAAAAAAATTAGTCTTTTTTTTTACTTTAGTAATAGTATTAATTTATAATTTTTTTAAAATCTATAGTCTAGCCTAAAGATCTTTATTTAAATAATTTATAAAACTTTAGACCTATTAGGATTTTTTACTAGTTTTAAGTATATTTAGTTTTTCCTAAAGAGGATAGATATAATTTAAAAGTTGTATAAATAACTACTTATAGAGTTAAATAATTTATTTAAAATTAATTTTAGCCTTATTAGACTATTATAGTAGTCCTCTAAAGTCGTTTAGTATTTTAATTTTTAAAAAATTTTAAGTCTCTTTTTAAAGTAGATTAGTGCTAAGTTTTAAAGTAATTTTAGCCTTTTAGGTAGTTTAAAGGGGATTATTAATATAAGTAATAATAAATTTAACCTTTAAGATTTTTATTAAAAAATAGATTAATAATTAGTAAAAGTAATATTTATAATTATTTTTCTAAAAGTTAAAGTTACGTCTACCCTTCTTTTTATAGATATAAGGGGCCTTTAGCGTTAGTAGGCGTATAACTAAAATAGAGACTAGAATAATATAACTTTATAAAATAGTTAGGTTTTTTATAATTATAGTTTAGTTTTTTATATTAAAGTATCGGTAAATATTAAGTAATTATTTTATTTTTTTTATTTTTAACTTATTAGAGCTAAGCGCGTACTTTTTTAAAATTAATAAATATAAAGGATTCTAATTAAAATAAAAGTATTTAACTATAATAGTTAGTAGCTATTTATACTTTTTTATATTTTATTAGGTCTAATAGAGGCGTTTCTACAGCTTATATAAAATTTTAAAAAACTTAAGTATTAGAGATACTAAAAGAGGACTTAAAATTATCTTTAGATATTTTAATAATTTTAGTATTTTATAGAATTAACGTATTATATATAATTAGGTAGTAAGACTTCCTTAGAGCTATATTATACTAGATTACTTCTAAAGATAAAAGAGCGATTTTAATATTAAAAATTAAGGTAGAATAGTAATATAATATAATATATAAAATAAATTAAGTATATATTATCTATAAAAGTAAAAAAATAAATTACTACTAAGCTAAAGCCCTATAGTATAAACTATATATCCCGTATTACGTAAACACGCTTCTGTTTAAAGTAAAAATACCTAAGTTATAATATTAACTATATAAAGTTAAGTAAAAAAAAATACTATTATTATAAACAGGTCTTTGTACTATAGCTATAAAATTAAATATATTTATTCTTAAAGTAAACTCTATAGCTTTTAGTCTAAAAAAGTTATATATTACTTAATTTTATTATATAAAGAGAGGTAAAGTATAGCGTTAAGACACTAGTTTAAAAAAAGTATAGGCTAAAAAAAGTTATTTTTCTAAATACAGTTAAACAATAAGCGTATATAAAAATTATAAAAAAATATTTTTAGTTTAATTAAACTTAAACTTATGGCTACAGCGTATGGCTTAGTAAGCTAGAGTTTAATACGCTAGTAGTGTTAGGCTATTATTACTTTTACTTCTTTCTTTTTTTCTTAAAGCTAGGTATTTAGTTTTATAGATAGAGTTTTACGCACTTAATCTTCTTTATATATAAAAAAAGGTTTAGTATATTTTCTATACTCTCTTTTATATAGTAAAAATATATTATATATATAAATATTTTTAATCTACTAAAGCCGTTTTATTTTTTTTAAATTAGTCTCGTTAGCTATTAATTAAATATAGACTTATTAGTAAAACTTAAAATATTTAAAAAACTTAAAAGAGTAATATAATTATTTAATAAATTATAAAAAAAAGTTTCTATAAGATACTATTTTAAAAAAAATTTTACTAAGTATACTATATTAAAAATTTATAATTTTTAATTATATATATAGTATACTGTAGAGGAAAATAAACTAGAAATTATTAGATTCTAAGATTAAAGAGTAGGGACTACTTATATAAAAGAAAGCGCTAAAGAGCTGTATTATATATATATAAAAGAAAAATAATCCTCTATTTTAAAGAGCTTTATAAGCTAATAACGTAAGTTTTAAAATATCTTTTTATAATACACCCCCTAATTAGGCTAATAGAAATAGCTTAACTATTTAAGTAAATAAAAAATTAATTCTTTTAAGCTTATAGTAGCTATAGAATTAATTTTAAAAAAAGCTTTTTTAAGTAAATATTCGGTAGGTAGTATTACTAAATAATAGAGCTTTAAAATAAGAAACTAATTATAGTAAGCGTACTAGCGTTAATAGTATAAAAAGTATTTATATAATCTCTCTATTAACTTTTTTAAAATAATTCTTACTTTTTTTATACTTCTAATTATTATTTTTACGTTTTTTTATACTATTTATACTATTTTTATACTTTTTTATTTAACTTTTTTTTTCTAAATAGCTCCTTAAGCTTCCTAACTATTATAAGTATTATAAGTTAATTATTTATATTACTGCTGCTGTAACTGTAGTAAGTTATAATACTCTTTTTAATTTTTACTTTTTAGAGTTTATCTAGATTTTTAAGCTTTAATTTTATTTCTTAAAAACTCTATTAATCTTTATTTAATAGTTTTCTAATATCTTTTATATTACTATAGTTAACTGCCTAAATATAATTAAGAGAAAATAGTATTCTAAGTATCGTAAGCTTATTAAGATTAGTAAGAAACTAATAGAGCCTAGTCCTTTAGCTTTTAGTAAATTATTTAATATAGTTCTTTAGCCTATTATTACGCTCTATAAGAAGAAGTAGTTTAAAAAAAAAAAAATAAGAAGCGTAAAAAGCTCTAATAATAGGTAGTTTAAAAGAGTTAAAGTATTATTTAGTTTTAGATAGAAATTACTAGAACTTAAATCGATACTCCTATACTATAATATTTAGTAGCTTACTTACTTTTTTTATAAAATAATATATAATTACTATAAGCTCTAAATAATTATTTTATATGTCTAATAAATAAAAGTTTTTTTTTTTTTTTTTAATTAAGAATTTCTGTAGATTCCTTAAACTCTAAAAGAGTTTTTTCTCTTATTATTATAAGCTTATAAAAATTGTCCCGCTTTTTTAGTTTAAAAAAATTTATAACTTTTTTAAGTTTTAGAAGATAATCCCCCCGTATTATTATTTAATAATTTTAATAATTCTTTTAGTCTAATATCTATACTGCGCTTTATAATAGCTGTTTATTAACTAGTTTATAAGTAACTAAATACTATATAAATAGCTTAATACTAATAAGAAATTTAATAGACTTTTAAAATTATTAATTTTATTTAGCTTATTTCTTTTATTTAGACTTTCTAAGCGCCTAGTGCTATTAGTGCCTTTTTTAATTTAGCTTTTTTAAGTTTTACTAAATTAGGTTTAAGAAATAGGCCGCGCCCTATAGTAAAGAGCGAATTTAAAAATAAATCTAAAAAAGATAAAAATAGTAAGTTATCTATTTTATAGACTTTATCGCGCTATAGTAATAAAAATAATATTAATAAAAAATATTTTAAGCTTTTTAGTTTATAGTTTTTTTAAGCTTTATCTATTTTTTTATATTAAGATTAAAAGAGTTAGGAAACTATTAGATAGTATTTATATAGCTTAATATTACTAATAGTTTATAAGATTAAAGTACCTTATATTTTACTTTTATATTTAGATAGCGCTCTATCTAGTAAGAGTAATAATAGCTATTTTAATACTAAGACGTAAGGCTTTTATTACTAAATATATAAGAGCGGATATAACTATAAACTAATATATATATAAATATTTTAATCTAAAAAATTTAGAAAAAATATATACTTACTATTATAGTTCTAGTTATATTTAAAAGATTACTAAGTACTTTTTATTTTATTATAAGCCGCTCTATAGTAAGAAGGCGAAAGAGCTTATTTATAAGTAAGTATAATTTTTTAATCTACTTCTTTCGATTTTTACTAATATAAATCTTATAGATAATAGAGTTTAATAAATTATAAACCGCTATTAGATAGATAATTAAAATAGATAAGAACTTAGGTAGTAACCTTATAAATAATATTTTTAATAAAATTACTTCGCGCTGCGCTTAAGCTGTTTAAAAGTTTAGTAAGCTAGTAAAATTATTAATCTATTAAGCGCATTTATTAAGTTATTATATAATTTTTATTATTTTATTATTTTTCTACTCTTTTATTATAGAGTTTTTTTAAGCAGTACGGTTTTAAATTATTTATTATAAATAGTAGCTAATAAGCTAATTAATATTTAATTTAAAGTACTTTATACTCTATTATTATATAACTTCTTAAAATTCTAGTTTAGTAATTTTTTCTTTTATATCCTTAAAATTTAGTTATTTTTCAAATTTTTAGAATTACTAAACTATAAAAGCTTTTATTAACCTATCCGCTAGCATATTACTTATCTAAAAGTATTTAATTTTAAAACTTTTTTTTAAATACTTTTAGCGTAGCTATATATTCTGTATATTTATATAGTATAAATAAGTAGTTCTTTTTCTAATACTTAATAATCTAATAATAATAACCTCTCCGCTAACTCTCCCTCTATAAGGATAATTTTTAAAGTACTAATAACTAATTTAAGCCTCTTTAGGCGATCTAAAGTATTATATATTATTATTTTTATTTACTTTTACCTCTACTTTTACTATAAGTATTTACGCTTAGTAACCCTCCTATACCTTTACTTTTACTTAGTTCTTTTTCCTACGCGTATATAAGTATATATTTTATACTTACTCTAGCTATAGTTTAAAGTTATAGATTTTATCCTTATAATACGCTGCTAGCTTTTTTATATTCTTAATAATAATTACTATATACTTTTAAAATAACCTATTAATAGCGTTATATAAGGTAGTAAGGGCGTCTACTTAGTATATATACTACTTATAGATAGCTGTATTACTACACACTTAGGTAATAATATTAATTTTAAATATAGTAAGAGCTACTATATTTAGCTAAGAGAAGTATACGCGCTACCTAGGCTAGACGAAGTCGCTTTTATATAATTTAATATTTTTAATTCTTAATCTAGTAATCTATAAAGCGTAAAGGTGCAGATATTTATTTATAGTTATATAAAGGTTATATAGAGGGCTTACTTATATTTTATTCTTTAATATCTTATTAGTCTTAATAGTAAAGTATAAGTACTACTTAAATTTATTAAATATAGTAATTAAGTAATTTTAATAATAGAGAAAGTTTATATAGTAATTATATAGGTTCTTTTACTATTTATATTATACGTACAGCCCTTAAGGCAACTATATTATATTACGCTAAGTACTTTAGTGCCCGCTAATATAGGCTATTAGTTTAATACTAACTACTAGCCTACTAGTATACTTATTATTTAATTAAGCAGCTATTTAAATAAATATTATTCTTAGTTAATTTTTATTTTAGCTTTTAATTATTACGTATATAGTTTAGTATTTAACAGAGTTTCCTTATTATATTTATACCCCTAGATTATTGTCTAGGCGTACTTATTACTTTTTAATAAATAAGTAGTTATACGCTTATTTTTACCTATAACTAGCCTAATTATTTATTAGTTATTATAAAATATACGCTATATAGTTTTAAAATCTAAAGTAAGTTTTTTAAAAAAGCGCTTTAAAGCTATTATTTTTTTACTTATATATTTAAGCGCGAGAAGCTCTACTTTAGTAGTTAATATTATAATAATAGCCTACCTTACGGCTTTTTAAATAATTATACCCTTAAATAATATAATAATATAGCTATATAAAAATTATTTACTCTCTAGATTATCTATAAATAAAGCATTTAAATAAATTATAAGTTTTAGGTCTTTATATACCCTATATTAGATTGCTTAAAAGCGTAATTTATAAAGGAACGCGATTACGCGTTCTACTATAGTAAAATACTCTTTACTTAAATTAATTAAGAAATAAAAGAGTTTTAAGATAGCGAATACTATATCTAGTTATATTATAATAATAATATAAAGTATAGATCTAACGTACTCTTAATATACCTTAATTTTAGCTTTTATTACTTCTTCTTTATTTTTAACTAGCTTTTCTAATAGTAAAGGCGTTAGTAGGAAGAGTACTAAATTAACTACTTTAAATTTTTTTATAATTTTTTTAATATATAAATTATAAATTAGCGTAATTATTTAATTTTCTTAATTTTTAATTATTTATATTTTAAAATACTATTTTACAGCTCTATATACCTCTATTTTATATATTTCTAAAAGCTTATTACGTAGTTTAAAAGTCTCGTACTAGTAAATTTTATAGTATAGGAGTAGAATATTATCTATATAAAAAAGTATAAAGATCTTATAATTTATATTAAAGAATAAGTAAGAGTCTTTTTTTAAGTAGATAAAGCTAAGTTTAGCTAAAGTACTAAAAAATTTCTTATATTATAATATAGGTAAATCCTTTAGGCTATATAGAGCTTAGTTAAGCTTTATATAATTATTTTTTTACTTATAGCTATTAGGTAGTTTATACTATACTAGATTTAAAAGATTAATTAGTATATTAAAAAATATACTAATTATATTAAGCTGTAAAATCTCTAAGTTAAATTTTATTATAATTATTATAGCTATACGAAAGGAGCGTACTATAAGTATTATAATATATATTAATAAGAGCGTATCTCTTAACTAAAAGTTACCTTTAATAACTAAGCAAGTTTTATACTTTATAAAGTAACTATCCTAATTAAACTTATAGGTAAAAACCTATTTAAGTAAAAATAGATATTTAATACTATTAAAGCGCGTAACTATCTACTAAGTTTATTTTTTAAAAAGTATAGTCTATTCTTTGTATATAGCCTAGTAAAAGAGTAGGCTAAATAAATATAAAGAGATTATTTTTTATATTACTAGTTTTTTTAAAAGCTTATTACGGTATATATAAGTTTTATATTAAAATATTATCTTTCTTAAGGCCCTATTCTGTATAGTAGCTTAAATTATAGTATTAATAGTTATAAACTCTCTATACTCTTTTTATATAAGGTTTATACTAAAAATAAATATATTTATAAAATTATACTAGAGAGAGCTATCTACGCTGTTTAGTATAGTACTTATAAGTTTTATATTATATAATAGCTTACTCTCTAGATTAGGGCTTAATAATATATAAATACTAAAGGGGTTTTTATCCCCGCCCCCTAGTTTATTAGAATTTTTAAAATTTAATTTATATTACTTTTAGCTCTATTAAGTAGCTAGGCTATAGTTTCTTATAGGTTCCTATATTTTATAAGTATAAGTACTAATTATTTTACTTAATAAAAGGAGCTCTATATTACTAATTTAAATAATAGTATTAGATAAGCTTTTACCTACTATCTAAGAATCCTATAGGTTTTTTATTTTAAACTATTTTACTCCTTTACTAGAGTATATTTTATAAAAAATACTAAAGTATTTATTTTTTTTAAAGTTTATACTCCTAAGTTTTTTAGGCTCTAGAATAGGCTAAAGAGAGATTAGACTAATATCTATATTATATAATATATAAATTTATAATTATTAGTTAGCTGCGCTAATAGCCTATATATATACTACTTATATAAAGCTTTACTTACCTAACTAGCTAAAAGAATAAAATAAAATCTATACTAAAGTACCCCTAAACTATTACTTAAATTATATAATATTTTTATTAATCCCCGGCTTACTAGAGTTATAGACTTATATATTAAAAATTTTATTAAACGCCTTATCTATATCTATAATCTTAATAATATATAAAATATTTATAAACTTTATAGTCTTTTTCCGTAGAATAGGCTAATTTTCTTTTTTTTTATAGAAAAAAGTTTTATTAAACGTAATATTATACGTTATAATACTTTAGTTAAGCGATAGTACTTATATTTTATAAATATTAAAAGCTACGTAACTAACTAAATATTTAATATAAACTTATAGATTTATTTTAAATTTACGTTTATTATATTTAGCTGTGCAATTTCTATTTAAAGAATATATATAATAACTATAGGTATATATATTATTTTAATTTAGGCGTAAATCTACTATTTAGTACTTTATAAACTTAGGTTTATAGTAATAGAAATACTATTTAAACTAGCTATAAAAATCTTACTTAGAGATTATATACTCTTAAAAGTTATTAAACTAATATTATAAAACGCTATAGCTACTTTTATAATTTTTAACTAAAACTTTTTTAGTAAATTTATACTAAGTTTTATAGTAATAGTTTTATTAATAATTTTTTAGCTAGCGCGTTTAGCGCCGCCGTTTAGATTATATATATAAAAAGATAGTATTTTAATACTTATACTAAGCTTTTTTATTTATTTTTTAAAACATAATCTTCTATACTATAGATAGGTAGTAATATTATTATTTTAAAAAATTTTTATAATCTTAAGTTTATACTAGATATATATTTACGTAGTAAAACTTAAAAATATTTTTATAAGCTTTAAAAGTAACTTTACTTATAGGCTTTATATATAAATCTTCCTACTATAGTTATTTTTAATTAATAATATTTATTACTCTCTAAGCCTTTCTTTAGGTATATTAAAAAGATTTTAGGAAATACGCTAATATAGTTATAATAATTTTTTTTTAGTTTTTATAAAATTACTTAACCTACGTATATAAAGAAATATTATTTATAATATATATATTTAGTACTCTAAATATAAATATTTTATACTTTTTAAATAAGGGTATATAAAGCTTTTTAATTTAAATATTTTACTCTTTAATATTATATATCCTTAGTATTAATACGCGGATATATTAACTATAAATAAAACTTTTAATATACTAATATTACGCTTTAAACTAAAAAATAGAAAAATAGAGACTTATATTTAATAAATATAAAATTATACTTATAAGTAAGCGTTATAAGTATAAGGCTCTATTTTAAAAATTTTACGCGTAGTATATTATCTAACCCTAAGTATTAAACTTTTTTATTATATAGGTAAGTTTTAGATACTATATTTAAGTAAAATTTTTTTATAATAGCTATATTTTTTAATATAAAATCTTTTATAGAGTTTTTGTTTAGGCCGTTTAAAGTATTTTTAATTACTTAGGTTCTTATACTAAAAATTAAAAAAGTTTATATTTTAGTTTTAATAGTATAAATACTATTAGTTTTTTAAAAAAATTTTAGAATAAGTAGCGATCTATTATTTATTAAATATAAAGTAGTACTATTATTAAAAATAGTACTTTTAAAGAGCGTATAGGTATTATAGTTTTATATAAAATATATACTATTATTTTATTTTAATTTACTACTTATAATAAGCGAGGGATTAATAATTATATATATAAAAGAGCTAAGAAACTTTAGTTTATTAGATTTCTTATCCTATAAGGTATTCCTTTTAAACTATTTTTTTTATTTAAATATATTACGAAAAGCTATAAATTTATTAAATTTAAAACGCTTAAGAAGTTTCTTTTTATTTTTTTTAAAAAGCGGTATAGTCTAGCTAGTATAAATATTTATTAATACTAACTATAGGCGGTAGTACTTAGTAGGTTTCTAATAATATTTTTTAGGTCTATAAAGGTATTAGTATAATTTACCTTTATTTCTTAGCTATAAACTATTTAATTAAGGGAATAGGCTTTATCTACTAAGCATTATAAAAATTTTAGAGTTTTTAGTATATAATTTAATAATTCTATTTTATAATACTATTTAAAAGATTCTTTCTACTTCTATTAGAAAGAGCTTTTTACTTTTAAATATTAATTTTTAAATTTAGGTCGTACGTATCTGCTTTACTTAATTAAGTACTAATTTTTTACTAACAGCGGTAAGGAAGTTAGTAATAGCTAGTTTATTTTAAATATTACTAAGCTTATATACCTCCGTCTTTATATAAAGAGCTTTTTATTTATAATATTATAGTTTAGTAGCTATTCTTCTATACTTTACTTTTTTTTAAATAAGTATAGTATTATTATTATATAATATTCTTAGCTACTACGTTAGTAGTTAAGAGCTTTTATTTAAAAAAATAAATAATTAAGTAAGTTAAGATATTCTTTTTAATAGTATAGTATATTTAAATAGCGCTTATAAGCTCTAAAACTACTATTATATTAATCTAGTTCTAGATATTTGTTACTTAGTTTACTTTAGTAGTATAATTAGTTAAGTAGGCTTAGTATATAGCTATTTTAGTAGTATAGTTATAGTAAATTTTTATAATTTTAGTATTAGACGCTTTTATAATTTATAAAAGCTCTAGTATTTATAGAGGGTTATTAAAATTATTAACGCTTTTAAGGTTAGGATTAATAAAATTCTATATATAGTAAAGTATATACTATACTTTAAGCTATATATACTAAGTTAGCTAGCTCGCTAAATTAGTAAGTTAGATAGTATTAGTTAAAAGGGATATAGTAGCTTTAAATATTATAATACTTAAAGAATTATTAGTTACGAGGCTTATTAAGTATTTAATAGCTAAAAATATAGGTTATTATTTTTTATATATAGATAAGACAATACTTATTAGATTTATAAAACTAGGAGTTTTTAAATAAAGAGTTAAAGAATTAATTAGAGTTTTAGAAAATAGGATTTCTAATAATTAGATATATAGAGAAAATCTTTTTTTATTCTTAAAATACTAGACTTATAACTATAAAGGAAAACGAGTTAGAAATTACTAGATTCTAAAATTAAAGAGTAGGAACTACTTATATAAAAGAAAGCGCTAAAGAGCCGTATTATATATATATAAAAGAGAAATAATCTTTTATTTTAAAGAGCTTTATAAGCTAGTAATATAAGCTCTAAGGTATCTTTCTGCGATATATACTATATAAAAAATTAATTATTTCTTTAAAAAAAATAAAAAGTTAAAAATTATATTTATATAAAATAATATAATACTAATAGTTTTTATATAAAGACTCTTAGAGTTTATCGTTTACTTATAAAATTTTATATATTATTAAAATTAAATTCTATTTAAGAAAATATTTAGTAACTAAGTAATAATTTAGACTATAGTATATAACTATATTAAATTAACTATTATAAATTTATTAAAAATTTTTTAATATTTAAAATTTTACTATTAAGAGAGACTATACTAATTTATTTAGCGTTTTTAGTTACGTAGCGCTAATAGGTTAATTTTAAATAGTAATATAGTTAAAGGCTAATAAAACTTATTTAACTTAGTTATAATAACTAAGATTAAGTATAATATATCTTAATTATTACTTTTAGAGTTATAAAATACGTATATAAAACCTAATATACTTAAAAAAAATTTTAATTTTATATTTTAGTATTAAGATTGGTTTACTCTGTAATAAATTAATATATTAGATAAAAATTATATATCTATAAGTACTCCGCCTAGAGATAGGGGTATATATTTACTATAAACTCTAGTAACTATATTATAATATCTATAGCTTATTTTAGTATTTAATTATTAATAGTAAATAAAATATACCTTTTAAATTATTTAAAAGACATTATTATCTCCTATATTAAACAGAATTAATATAATTTTATACTACTCTATTATTATTTTATTATTATTATAATAGCTATAAACTAGTAACTAAATTTTATTAGCCTTTCTAAAGAAAATTTAATAATTAAATATTTACTACTTAAGATCTAAGCTTAATGTATAACTAATTACAGTTTATAGGCAGATTCCTTATAAGCTATTAAAACTAGTAATATTAAATATTTATATAATATAACTTTTATTAGTCTTATTAAGTACTTTAGAAAATATTATTAGTATTTTTTTAAATTCTAGTATATACTATAACGTTAGTATAACTACCCTAAGCTATAATAAATAATAAATATTAAAGTACTTAAAATTTTTACACTTCTTAGTATATAATTATTAAAGAAATAAGTCTATTTTTAAAAGTATCTTACTAACTTAAAGTTAGTTATTTTTTATACTAGTAATAATAATATAAGTTATTAATTTTTATAATATACTTCTAGCTAGCACTTTAAAACCTAAAAATAAAAATATTATAAATACTATTAATATTATATTTTATAAAGAGAGGTAAAGTGTAGCGTTAAAACACTAGTTTAAAAAAGATTAATATTATATAAAGCTCTAATATAGTATAATTTAATAATTAGTATATTATAAATAAAGATATATATATATTCCCCCTTTTTTAAAACTCTTTTTAGTCGCGCTGAGTTACTATAGCTATACTATTTATTTAATTAATATATAAATATAGTATATTAAAAATACTTTAATAAGTTTATTATACATACTAAAACTATATAATTTAATTTTTACTATATTTTTAAATAACTCTATATCTATAGGGGTAAATTAATTTATTTTACTTTTATATATATATATATATTTGTATACTAATTAAATAAAAAGTATAACTGTAGTAGCTTAGAATAACTATTACTTTTATATAATACTAATATTATTTTTATAATAATATATTTCCTTTAATTAAACTATATTTATATAAATTTACGCAGCTTATAATACTAAAATAGACTTTTAATTTTTTATTCTTCTTTTTTACTAATAGTAATACTCTATTAAATAGTTTAATACTATAATTAGTTACTAAATATACTCTAGTAGTAAAATCTATAAAATTATTAAGTGTAGTTAATATAATAGAGAGCTATTTATAAAAGACTTAAAGTGCGATATAGTTACTTCTATAATATTTATAAATCAGAAATTAGAAATAGGCACTACGGAATTTTATAAAGTTTTTATTATAAATTATTTAATTTATCCTATATTATGAGTTAATTCTTATTATAGATATCTATAAAAATATATTATATTAGCTTATTAGCTGCGTATTACTTCTTTAGCCTATTATTTTACTTAAATATATTTAGAGAAATACGCTTTATATTACTAAAGTTAAATATATTAATAGATATTTATTAAAAAGTATAGAAGTAATTTAACTAAATAAATTAATAACTAACTATTAGTATTCTTTATACTAGCTTAAAAGATATTAAATTTTATATAGTAAAGTGTAAGATTTATATAAATAAAACTAATATTTATATTATTAGGTAAATATAGAGTCTTATTTTAATTTTTAGGTAAGCGTTTATATATATATATATATAGATAAGTACTACTATAAAGCCCGTAGCTTCTAAGTAAATTTTATAGCCTTATCTTAATTTCTATTACTTATCTATAATATTTATTAGCCGCGATTAAACCTTACTAAATTTTATAAGAATTTAACTATAGTAAGTATATATAATATTAATAATACTTTTAATATAATATTTAAAAACGTAGTATAAAATTTTTATATATAACTTAAAAATAATTTACTTATATATAATATCTTATAGAAAAAATATATTAAACAAGTCTATAATATTATAAATAAAGTTTAAGTAAAATAAATATAAATAAAAAGATTATAGTATATATTAAAATTATATTTTTTTAAAAAAAATATTATAATTATACTAGCGATATAAAACTATTTATATAAGTAAAACTAAATATTTTTACTCTAATTTTAGGCTATATTAAACTTATTCTAGGCTCGCCCTAAGCCACTATAGCCACACTATTTGTTCGATTAATATATAAATATATAAACATATTTTATAATAGGCAGATACGCTAAAATAATTAATAAATATTATTATTATTACTCCTTAGAAAATAGGCGCTTTACTTTTAAAATTTTAAGTATTAATTCGTCTTTTTAAAATTTATAAACTAATTTTAAATATTTTAATTATTATTTTTTTAAAAGTATTCTAGACTTCTATATTATTACGCTAAAGTTTTTTAGCTCTTTTATAAATACTAATAGAATTTTAATTAATTATTATTACTAATATAACTTTCTATAGAATTTAAGTTTTTTTATTAATTTTATAGCCTAAATAAAGAGACAGAATTAAGGTTATTAATAATAGTATATATAAATATACTTAATTACTAAAAAATAAAATCTATTTAAAATATATACTCTAGGCTTAACTATAACAGCCGGCTCCGATAGGTTATAATAGTACTTATTAATAGGTTTATAATAAAAAAGAAACTTTTTTATTTTTTTTTAGTACTAACTATTTATTTTTTTTATACTTAAACTATTTTATATTATCTTGCCTATACTTATAGATATTTTATAATACTTCCCTCCCTACTTCTCTATATATTATTATTATATTTATTATATTTATTTATTATATTTACCTATTGTCTTTACTATTTTATATATAGCTTTTATATAGTTTTATATTATTATTAATACTATAATTACTAGATTTCTCGTATTTTACAGCTATACTATTATTAAAGTAATAACTAATATTTTATTTTTATATTTAGTATAGTTAGAATTATTTTAGTTATCTAGTAAGACTAGAAAATATTATTTTTATTTTTAGATATAGTTTAGGTTAGCGCCTATAATAGGATTCTAAGGGTCTTTTACTATTATAATTATATAGGTTAGTAATAATCGCTATTATTATACTTATATTTATATAAGTATAGGTATAGTGTATACTTATCCTTTTCTACCTTTATATAAACGTAGTTTATAATTATTATAATTACTATCTCTTCTATAGTACTTATAGGTTACCTATAAAAATTAAATTTTATTATACAGGGGGGTGAAAAAAAGAAAGAGTAATTAAAAAAGATACCTTTTTTAAAGTTATATAACTTATTAATTAGTAAGCTAAAAAATACGAAAAAAATAGCGTTTTAAAAAGAAAGACTAGGAAATTCCATTTACTCTGTTAGGGGCTGCTTACTAAGCCGTTTAGGGGTTAAAACAAATTAGTAAAAATAAAAAATCTTTAGGACCGTACTTTAGGCTATTATAACTTTTTATTTAAGGTGTAAAATTTGCTTATTTTTATATATATAATAATAGATACTCAGTTATACTAGTGTATTAAATATTTTTATATATTTATATATTAATTATATAATTATATATAAAAGTTAATTTTTTATATTTTTAATAATAAACTAGTAAATAATATATTACTAGTACTTAGTATAGTAGCCTTTAGCTTCTATAACCGCCTTATAACGGTTAGGGAATAATAAAATATAATTATTAATAGCTTTTTAAGGTATTTTATACTACTCTCTATTAATAGCTCTTTTAAAGGCCTTTATACTATTTAAACTATTTCCTACACCTAAATTAGCCTTTTTATTTTTAATTAGTCCTAATTTTAATAAACCCTATATATTTTCTATAGAGGCTAAATCAGGACTATAGGCTAGGTAAGAAAATAGTTTAATTTTATTATTTTTAAACTAAGTTAAAACGTTCTTAGTTTTATAAATAGGGACGTTATCTTATTAAAATTACTAACCTATATTAATATTATTATAAAGATTATAATTATAATATAATATAATATATATATATATATATATATATTATTATATTATTAAAAACAGGAGTAAAAAAATATTATAAAACTTACCCCTTTTTATATAGGGTTTAAGCTTAGGTATAAGGACTTTATTTATATAGTCCTTACTAGTATAAGAAGTAAAAGAATTAGGTATTTTAATAAATACTAAATTACTTCTACCTCCTATCTAAATTATACCCTAAATATATAGGATAAGGTCGTTGCCTATAAAATAATTAATTATAATTAATATTAAAAAACTAAAACTATAGCCAAAAGATATATAAAAAGTTATATATTTTAATATTTTAAAAAGTTAAAATAACTTATTTTATAATTAGCTAACAGCCAGTTCTCTTCTAACTTTATTATTACCCCTTTTTCTATAAATCTTTTTTTTAGCCCTACCCCTTTGTATTGCTGACTTATTAGAAAATATTATTTTTTTTAGTTTTATATTTTTAATATTTTTTAATTATTCTTTAGCGTATTTTACTCTTTTTTTTAGCATTTTTTTTTTGTTAATTATTAGTTTTTTTTTACTTATATTAATAGAGTAGCCCTTCTCTTTTAAAAAATTTTATAAAGACTGTTTTATAATCTCTAGACTATTTTCTATTAATAGTCTTTTATTTTCTTTTTTAGGACTTCTAGTTAAGTCTCTATTAATAACTCTTTTTTCCCTTTAAGTTAACTTTGAAACTCGTCCTAATTTAATCTTATTTATATTATAATTTTTTTTTTTTATTTTTAATACGTTATATAGTATTATAAATACTTTTTTCTAACTTATTTAAAGTTGTAGTAATTAAAGAAGGAGAATTATTTAATTTTAAAAGTAGTTAAACTTTAGATTTAAGTTTTAAAAAAGTTAGTGCTATTTTAAGGAAATAGGAGTTTAAGTTTATAAAAGTTAAAAGATATTACTATATACTATAATATTAATAATATATTACGTAATTATTAATTATATAAGGCTTAGCAATATTTTTATAATTAATATAATTTTATTATTAGATTACTAATATACTTCAAAAATCTAGTTACGTGACCTATACTAGGCCTAAAAAGGTATAGTTAAAATTTTAGTTAAATATATTTACTAACTAAAAAGTTATAAGAACCTAAAAAAGGGGTTAGAAAAATTGTTATGTTTAGGTAATTTTGATTTATTATAGGTAATATATATTACATAACTAATATTCTAATATAAATCTCTATTACTTTCTCTTTAAAACGGTATAATTTACGTATTTTTAGGCTTAGTAATTAATTTTATATAATTTTTTAAAAATAGTATCTTTTTTAATTACTCTTTCTTTTTTTCACCCCCCTGTAATACTCTAGAGCTTTATAAGAATTATTTATAAGAGGATATTAAGTATAAAAATAAATTTAGTCTCGTAGAAATTATTATATATATTACTTTTATAGGGTTGTTTATCTATAGTATAGTTATAAATATTTAGTAAAATTTAATATAGTTACCTAACGTAGTAAACTATCTTATTATACTTTTTTATATTATATTATATATAGTACTAAGAGCGGCGGTGTATACTAATACTTTATAGTATACTATTAATAGTAAAAAGTTATTACTATTATATTTTTTTTCTTTATAAATAGACGCCGTATATTAAATTAAAAAGTAATACTTATTTACGTATGGCTATTTTAACTTATTATAATAATAAATTATTTTTAACGTATTATGTTAATATATAACTACGGGCTATTTATTTTTTATTATTATACTTAGGTTGTTATAGAGTCGTTTTATAAAACCTATATAAAAGTATTATACTAGTTATTTCTTTTTAAATAAAGGTAATACGCTAAAAGTGTAGCTTTATTTAAAAAAATAATTATATATATACTAGTAGAATATAACTTTACAAAATAAGTTATTAAACACATTAAGAAAAGTAAGGTTTCTTATTTATTATATAAATATTTTCGTATTTAAATAAATATATTATTATAAATATATAAAGAAATATTTATATATTTTAATAATTATACCTACTATAAAGTATTATTATAGTTAGTAAATTATATTATATTTTATAATTAGGTAAATAAAATAAAGAAATTTATATTAATACTTTAGTTATAAAATATACTTAAATTATGTAAAAAATACTATATAAGCGCTAATTAAAACTAGTAAACTAAAATTACTAGTAAAAAAAACCTACTTAGCTAGAACCGTAGTATATAATATATAAATAAAAGAATACTTACTTTTTATATTCTTTAGTTATACTATATTTAGCAGCCTATTAGCCTTATTAGTATTATACTTATTAATCTTTTAGCTAACTACTAATAATATTAATTTATAGTTAATTATATATTATTTAAGTAATATAAACTCTTAACGCGATTTAGAAGTTATATAATATATTTTTAAAACTCTACTCTATAGTATAGGACCTATATATATCTTTATACACGAACTTAATAAAATTAATAAATATATATACTATAAAATTTTAAGTATACTATTTTAACTATTAACTAAAATTAATACACTACGTATATTAATTAGCTATTAATCTAAAATAAATTTCTTAAGTATTCTAAATAAAAAATCCGCTATAATTTAAGTTAATAAGTAAAATATTAGAGGCGTATAGTTATATATATTATAATATATATTTATATACTAATTAAATAAATTGTATAGCTGTAGTAATTGGAGGCAACTAAAAGGGGTTTTAAAAAAGGAGATTATAATATATATTAACTTAGTATAAGAAACGTATATTCTATTTTAAAATAAAAAAAATAGTAGCGCTTCTTACACCAGTAGTTATAAAATCTAAAAGTATATATAGTATCTAAAATATAAATAGCTAGTTAATAAAACTAATAAAGTATATTTCTTTATATAAAGGTTATATTTAATAATATTAGATTTTTAAAGCTAAATAAAATTATAATAAATTTTAAAGTTTTACCTAAAATAATAACTAATACGTAAGTATTTTATACTAAATATATAATATAACTAATTTTTTAAATATAGCCGAATCTATAAGTAAATTAATAAAATAAAGTTAGTAAGTATAAAAAAGAAAGTCTAAGTAATTATTAAATAAATAAAAGTATTTCTAATACTTTTAATAATTTATAAGCTAGTGTAGGTTTTAATAGTTTTCGCTTAAGGCGTAAGAGGTATAAGTAATATTATATTTATACTTAATATAGTGTAACTATATAGTTTAATTATTAAAGTAGTTAATAATTATATATAATATATATACTTTATAGTCTATAAGTAAGTTTTATACTTTATTAAATTAATCTAAAACTTATAATACTAAATACTTTCTTAATTCTTAGATTAATAATACTATTAATTTTTAATAATTAAAAATTAGTTTAGTAACTTATTACGTCTAATACTTTTATTATTATTATTATAATTCTACTATAGACGAAGATATAAAATTAAACTTTAATTTTAAAAAAGTTTATAGATTTTACTACTATATAAGCTTATTTTAGCTTAAATTAGTAAAGAATATTTACTTATATAATAGTTCTGGCTCCCTTTTAAAAGAGCTAATTAATATTCTTAAAATATTTTATAATCTACGGGGTACCCACTTACCTAATCTATATTAGAAATAGATTAGAAAATCAGCTCTATACTATCTTAATAAGTAAAAACCTAAACTATAGCTTAAAATTAGTAAAATAGTCTTATTTTAGAAATTATACTCTAAATTTAAATTTAAACTTAGTAAAAGTATCCTACGCTAATATATATTTAAATAGACTTACTAATAGTATATAAACGTAGTCTAGACTAATATTAATCCTTTTAATATATTTTATATATTATATTAGGTATATACGCAAACTAAGAAGCTTCTTTCTACCTTTATTTAGAGTAATAAGATCTAGAAAATTCTTAAACGTTACTATAGTATAAGGCTATATAAATACGCCTACCTAGAATATACTTTTAAATAATATAGTTTTAAGTTAATTAAGCTCTTAAAGTTGTATAAACAAAGCTATAAAAAGCCTTTAAAATACTCTTTTACTAACTACAAGTTTAATAAAGGCGGTTTCCTATCTTAAAAGATACAGGATAATTATCTATATTATTTCTACTTCTAGAATTACCCTTAAAAATGCGATACAGTCTTGGAACTTAAAGAAGAAGATCTCAAAAATGTCTGTTTTGATCTTGTGCGAGCCGATGACAGAGCTGGGATGAGAAACATTATAAGAGATCATAGAATCGATGACCAGTATGCATATCAAAGTCTTCTCAAGCGTGCTGCGCAATATGCATCGCCTGAGATATTGATAAACTTAGTAAAAGTATACTACGCTATAATATATTTAAAAATACTTGGGGAAGTTGAGACCACCATCTTTCTCGGGGAACCTGGACAGCAAGCGGTCCAGTATCGTCCATTATCTTTTCGACGCAACAGTGGCTGGTAACAACCGGCACGTATTCGAACATCTTTTGGATCTCAGTAAGGAAGAATTCAGATCCATCATGAAAGTCGATTACCCTTCCCCTCGTAAATACGATGTTGCAAAAGAGTCGGCCTTATCCGAAGTGATGCGAAAGGGTTCCCCCGAGATGCTGGACATAATGTGCAGATGGATAGAAAAAGATGTCCTTGAGGGAAAGGCACGTCCATACTTAGTTTCTCCTCAGATGATATCGGGGACGGCCGGCGATGCATACAGGGAGCAATTACTCCTAATATTATAGAGAAAAATCCCCCCAAAATTCTAGAACAGCAGCGCCTGGAAGAATGCCCTCACGCATGTTATATTAACGACTTGTTCAGTAGAACTAGCAAAATTTTTGCTCGAGCAGCGTATCCCAGTTGACTGGAGACCGACTAAGGAGTTACGCACACCGCTTCTTCATGCTACAAGTAAAAGCACTGCCGCAGCCGCGAATTTGGCTAAGTTGCTTCTTTTCAACGGGGCTGACACCATGGCGCGAAAATACCTTGTTCGTTACGATCCCCGTCGTAAGTTCCGCGAATCCATTGAGTTTCAGGTCTCGGAAGGGAGGGGCGCCCAGCAGATTTCGCGATGGCTAGGTGTCACCTGGGATGAGCTCGTCGCTCAAGCTTAGCAGGCAAGGTCCCGTTCAGAAAATGTGGATACCCAAGTGAAAGCAAGAGGGAACGGAACACTGGAGTAAGCAGGGATGAAGAGAGAGGACCTGTCAACAAGAATGATACCTTACGAAGGCTTTATATGTATCAGATTGAAACCGCATATGGCTTGAAAGGTACTGCCACATAAATTTGCCGCGTTCATGTTTTCATCATTCACGCTTTCCCCCCTAACCGTACCCTCAAACACAACAGCAACGACTCACACATTTAGATCAGGCAAAGCGAGACTTCTCTCTGTACCTACTTTGCTTTCTCGCTCTGCAAGCTAGAGCCAGAACTAGCCTGGTTTCACAAGTCACTGGAAAGAGGAACGAAGACTGCGTATTGATGTCCTCGCGATAAGTAATGCGTGCGTTCGGGCAGCGCTAGTCCGTCACAACGGCAGTCACCCAGCACAGTCGGTCGCTGTTCGAATATACGCTGTCATCGTTGTAATCCGTATGGGGTAATCAGTTAGGACACAGAAAGACGTGATAGAGAGGTTCTCACTTTCGATGCAAATATGGACGAGGTGTCCGGCGCACACATACAACAACAACCAAAGCATCGTTCTCGTCAAGGTTCGACACAATCTAACGAGCTTGGTGGAGATGAAAGATCGACTGTGCGTCATTGGGTCATCGTTGATGATTAGGTTTCGAGATATCTGTCCTATACATAATCATATAAAAAGAGGTGAAGTGTAGCGTCGAGACACTAGTCCAAAAAAGGTATAGGCTAAAAAAAGTTGTTCCCCCGGATACAGTATTCCTATACATAATATCGTGGATCCATCAGTCGTCCAACTAGAACGCCATTCTATACGACTTTCTCATTGATCTTCGTGCGCATGAGCCAAGGTTTTGATCCGAGGACTACTCTTCGTCCATGGCGAACATTACCCGGGCCACCTCATTCACAACCTTGACAGGCAACGAGGGTTGGGCGGCCGGCGAACAATATTCCTGCGATGACTGACCAGTAGGAAAGGGGCCGTTGGCATCCATGATTTGGGACTGTGCGACTTCGTTTCCGGTAGACCATACAGCAATTCTGAACTTTCTACGCACAGCCGCGGAGATACCTGCGGACGCGAGAGCCATAACATGTCGAGATTGGATCTTTTCCCCTTTTCGAGTATTATCTGGCCAACCTGGATATCCGAACCCGCGAATGTCCTACTGGCATTCTTTGGAACCGGTTCGACAAGCGTAATCATTTTCTGGGTGCCGAAAACCGTGGGTACGACGTCTTCGGACTTGACACACGCATCTAGCAACTCTCCCGATGTGCTCTTGGGAAACCGCGCCCCCGTCATGATTTCGAAGCATGACGGAACTCTGCTACCGCTCTGTGGTAGTCCTTCAGGCGGCGCATCACCAGTTGCAATCGTGCCTTTGACGATGAAAGTGACAGGCTTTTTCCTGGTTGCGGTCGCAGTAGCGATCGAAGATATTGCATAGCCATCCGTAGCTGAAGTATCGAAAGGCGGCGTTGCAGTCAAGGTCAAGTGGTCCTGTCCAGCAATGAGACCAACGGCATCTTCCAGCGGCACAATCTCAATATCCGCTCCGTCTTCTCGCCCAGCTCTTTCCGCTGCAACTTGTTTCGAGATTCCTAGCGCCTCGCTGTAGCGTATCGCCATGAGAGAAATTTGACCTGCTCCTTTCGGCGGTTTTCCTGGTTTGTTAATGGCGGGATAGAATTTGCAGATATCGGCAAGCTGTCCGAGACGCCATCTTTTCGGCAATACAACTCCTCTAGGTGGTGATAATGCACGTGCGCGAGGCAACCGTACTAGGAGAAGTTAATAGATTTAATATAATAGTATTATTAAAATTTTAATCCAAAAGTATAAACCATAATTACTAATAAAAAAGAGTATAAATAAATATATAAATATTTTATTTATTTAATATACTTATATTTATAAAGTATAAATCTATAAAACGAGTCTATAGAGTAGTATTAATTAAAGAAATATAATAAAATATTATAATAATAAAAATCTAACGTAATAGACTTATTAAATAATTAAAAATTAATTAAAATTTTAAATTAGGAGTATCTTAAAGGTATTATTAGGTTATAATATTACTTAAAATAATTAAGAGTATTAATATTTTAAGTTCTAGATAAGGTTTAAATATAGTAATAATAACTACTATAATAATAATAATAAATATTTTTAATTACTACTATAAATCTATTTACTTGTTAAGTAGATTATATATATTATTATTAATTATAATCTATACTAGTATAAATAAGAAAAAAATAAAAAAATTTTAAAAAATTTATTACTATAACTATAGTAATATAATTAGTTATTATATATTATAATCTTTTATATTATACGTTAGCCCTTAAATATTAAATATTATTTTACTATCTTTTTAAAATTTTTATTTATTTAGTAAATAAAAAATTAAATTAATATAAAAAAATATTATTAAAGGTAAAAAAAATTATATTTATATATATAGTAAATTTTTTTTATATTTAGTATATAGTTTATATTATTTAAAAAGTCTTTATAAAATATATAAATATATAGTGTTTTTACTCTATAAATAGCTTTTATAAAAAATTAATTTATTTAATAATAATCTATTAAAAATAGTTATTAATACTATAGATTATAGTAAAAGAAAAAAAATTAATATTAGTATTAGTATTAGCGTTAGTATAAATACAAAAATAAAAAAATAGTTTTTAAATAAATATAAATTTAATATATATATTAGTATTTCTAATTATAAATCTTATAAAATAGTAAAAATAAAAAAAAATTTTAAAATTTTTAGTATTAGTTATTTTTACTATATAGTATTATTTTATAGTATATTAAAAAGATTTACGTAGTTTCGCTACTATTAAAGCTTTAGACTAGTAATTCTAGACATCTATATATAAGTAAATAATACTTATTAGAGAGTTTTAGCCATAACCTCTAAATAAGTACTACTAAGTATTGCTCCCAAGAAGCCGAACTTTTAACTTAAATATAGAGTAGGGACTCGTAGGCGCTAGGTTTAGTGTAGTTTTAATAAATTACCTCTATAATATCTACAATAACTTTATTTTTACACTTATAAATTAAAGTTCTAATTTAGACTATATATGATAATTTACACTAGTAAGCGTATACGTAATAGTTTAAAGCCTCTACTAAAAAGTATAAGCGTAATTTTACACGTTGTGGGCAAAGCCTACTAATATATTATTTCCGAGAATATAAGTTACTAAATAGATACAGAGCTGTAAGGTACTATATAGCTTACCTATATATTTAAATTATATAAAAAGAGAAATTTTAGTGCTAGTTATTGTAGTAAAAACTATACTAAGCACTTAAAAATTATAGCTACTTCTAGTTATAAAGTAAAACTTTTAGCTATAAAGTATGTAGCTAAGTATACTAAGTATACTAAGTAGCGCTTAGGCTATAATCTTTTTACGCCTAATATATTAGTGCCGCCTAAATTCTTATTTTTTTTCCCTACTTATAAATTTTTTTTACTTTTTTATTTTTTATAACTAATACTTTCTTATTTTAGTAGCGTACCTAATTATTATATTATATTATTCTACTACTCTACCTCTTTTTTATATTATTATCGCTGCCCTAAAAATTATATAATTAATTTTTTAAAATAGCGCGTAATAATCGGGACCCTAATAAATATTATAGCTTATAAGCTATTATAAACTAGTAGTACTAGTTTTACTTACCCTCTATTTAGATTCTACTATTAATAATACGTACTCTAGATAAGATATTTATTAATAATAATATAGACTATAATATATTTTTAAATTTATTTTTAAAGCTCTCTCTAAAGCCTATAGAGAAGAAAAAAGATAAGACTAATTAAGTTAATAAGTAAATATTTTAGTAGTAGCGCCCTATAGTACTATATAAAAAAAAAATAGTACTAGCTTAAATAGTTTAAAACTTTATAAAAATAAACTATTACTATTTATATAACTATAATTCTATAATTTTATAATTTTATTAGTTTTTTTTCTCCCCTATTAGAGCTTATATTTATATTTTTTCTTTTCTTACTAGTGCTTTTAGTAAAATTAATAAACTATAGTATTAGCTTTTTATAAATTATTTTTTTATTATATCCTGCTTTTTGCTATACTATCCTACTTCTTTTTTTTTTTTTTTTTTTTTTTTTTTTTTTTTTTTTTTTTTTTTTTTTTTTTACCCTTTTTGCTTTTTTTTTTTTTTTTTTTTTTTTTTTTTTTTTTTTTTTTTTTTTTTTTTTTTTTTTTTTTTTTTTTTTTTTTTTTTTTTTTTTTTTTTTTTTTTTTTTTTTTTTTTTTTTTTTTTTTTTTTTTTT
>JASEKS010000264.1:9709-147250 GCA_030770415.1 Pleoardoris graminearum
CACCTCCCCACCCCCCCCCCCCCCCGCCACCCCCCCCCCACCCCCCCCCCCCCACCCCCCCCCCACACCCCCCCCCCCACCCCCCCCCCCCCACCCCCCCCCCCCCCCCCCCCCCCCCCCCCCCCCCCCCCCCCCCCCCCACAGGCTTAGTTTAATAATTAAATATATTAGTATAATAGTAAGACATAATTAAAGTATATAAAAATAAGTACTTACTAGCGTTAGGTTATATAAGGAGAATTATCTTACAGTTTTAAAATACTAGATTTATAATTATAGTAAACTAAATAATACTTATTTTTAAAGTAAAAGGTAAATTAATACTATTTTTAAGATCAGATAATTAAGATTAAATATATATATAATAGACGAGTAATTAGGTAATCTAATTACGTAATTAACCCGTAATTAGAGAGAGTATATAAGTCTTAATATTATAATAAATATATACTATTAGTTTATATTAACTTACTATTTATAATAAGTAAAGGGTTAATTACTATATATACTATAGAACTAAGAAATTTTAGTTTATTAAATCCTTTCCCCTATAAGGTATTTTTCTTAAACTATCTCTTTTACTTAAGTATATTATAAAAAGCTATAAATTTATTAAATTCTAGGGACTTAAGAAGTTTTTTTTTATTTTTTTTAAAGAGCGACGCGATCTAACTAGTATAAGTACTTATTAATACTAATTATAAATAATAGTATTTAGTAGGTTTTTAATAATACACTTTATATTTATAAATAATATTAATATAATTTAGTTTTATTCTGTAACTATAAGTTCTCTAATTTAAAAAATAGGTTTTATTTATTAAGTATTATAAAGATCCCGAAGGTTTTAGTAGTTAGTTTTATAATTTTATTTTATAATATTACTTAAATAATTTTTTTAACTTCTATTAGAAAAAGTTCTTTATTTTTAAATATTAATTTTTATATTTAGACTATATATATTTATTTTACCTAACTAGGTACTAATTTTTTACTAATAGTGGTAAGAAAGTTAGTAATAGCTAGTTTATTTTAAATATTACTAAGCTTATATATCTCTACCTTTATATAAAGAGCTTTTTATTTATAATATTATAATATAGGACCTATCCTTTTATATTCTATTTTGTTTAAACAAGTATAGTATTATTATTATATAATATTCTTAGCTACTTTATTAATAGTTAAGACCTCTTATTTAAAAAAATAAATAATTAAGTAAGTTAAAATATTCCTTTTAATAGCGTAGTATATATATATAATATTTATAAGTTTTAAACCTATTATTATACTAATTTAATATTAAATATTTATTATTTAGTTTACTTTAGTAGTATAGTCTATTAAGCGGGCTTAGTATATATTAATTTTAGTAGTATAGTTATAATAAATTATTATAATCTTTATTTTAGTTACTTTTATAACGTATAAAAGTCCTAGTATTAAAAAAGAATTAATAAAATTATTAACGCTTTTAAGATTAGAGTTAATAAAATTTTAAATACTATAAAGTATATACTAAATTTTAAAGTATATATACTAAATTAGCTAGCTCCTAAAATTAGTAACATAAATATTATTAGTTAAAAGAGATAAAATAGCTTTAGTTATTATAATACTTAAAAGATTATTTATTATAAAAATTATTAAGTATTTAATAGCTAAAGGTATAAATTATTATTAGTATATAGATAAGATAATACTTACTAGGTCTATAGAACTAAGAGTTTGAAAATAAAAATTAAAAAATTAATTAGAGCTTTAGCATATAGGATTTATAATAATTAAATATATAGAGAAAATTTTCTTTTACTTCTAAAACGCTAGACTTATAACTATAAAGAAAAAATAAGCTAGAAATTATTAGATTTTAATATTAAAGGATTAGAAAATATTTAAAAAACAATTGCTAAAAAACTATATTATATATACGTAAAGAAAAAATAAATTCTCTATTTTAAAGAGCTTAGTAAACTAATAATATAAACTCTAAGGTATTATTCTATAATAAAATATAAGTAGGTAACTATTATATTATATATAAGAATATTAATATAAAATTTAATATCTACGCACTTTAGTTATTATATTAATTTTTTTTAATATAATTAATTTTTTTTTTTTTTTTAGCTACGCCGATTTAGTTAAAAAATATAAAATTATTTTATAAAATAATTCTCTTTTTTAAGTCTACTAATAATAGTCTAGTAATTTTATTATAAAAGGAGAATATAGTATTTCTTTATTAGTATTAGTAATAAATAAAAATAAAAAAAATGTACTTATAAAAGTATTTTAATTTAGTAATAACTATAGCTAACATTTTTACTCTAACATAAAGCCGTTAAGTTGGCTATAATAATAGGCTATAAAGTAAATATAAATACTACATTTAGTATACAGCTTAGTAAGTTTTTAATATAATATTTAAGTTAGTTTTAAAGAGTTATTATTTACAGCCCGCCTAGCCTATAAGTATAAAAATACTTATAATAGTTATTTAAATACTATAACTAGTAAGAAAAATAATTGGTAGTAAATTAGTATAAAATAGTCTACTATAGTAATTTCTAAAAATTATTTAAAATATAATTAAAAGTCCTAGTTTAAGTTACCTTTATAAAAACTCTAAATTCGTTATTTATTTTTAAGACCCTAGTACATAATTTAAGACCTAAATTCTAGTTTAAGGTTTTTTAATAAACTTTAATATATCTATATAAAGAATAATATTAGTTGCTAATTAGGTAATATAATATAATAAAATAGTAATTTTACGATATTATATTTTAGCGTTATAATAAAAATTAAGTAGATAGTTATAGACTAAAATAACCTTATTTTAGTAGTTTAAAAATAATATAACTATTTTAATTTTACTAATATACTTTTTACCTATTAGTAGCGCCTATAATTATATTTATTTATTAATATTACCTTAGTCCTATTTATTATATACTCTCTTATTCTTAATTAATTTTTTTTATTTATACTACTACTAAGTCCGTAAATTATATAATTTTATTTTAATCTACTATTTATCTTTTTTTATTTTTTACTAAGCTTATTTAGTTTTTAAGTACTATTATACATTTTAAATATAGAACTAGAAGGGCTCTAGCGTATATATTTAATTAGTTTAAAAACTTTTACTATTTTAGTATTTTAAGACTATACTATCTTTTTATAATTTTTAGAATAGGTTATAAAATATATTTAAATTTTTATAAAACTATATATTTTTATAGTATTAGTAAAAGAGTATAGTATCTCTAAAAGTAATACTATAGTATTTTATAACTAAATCTCGTTTTTTAGTAGTTAGATAATTATATATAATTATAACTAATAATAAATATTTATAATACTCTCTATTTTAGTACTATATTATAAACTTTAGTATTTAGAATTATTATACTATTTATTATAATATTAGCACATTAAATACTAATTATATAATTATAATTTTAAAATATATAGCTATAAATTATATTTACTATTTCTTATTACTTATTACTTATTACTAGTAAGCTTTAATTACGTTTTTTAGTAGAGGTTATATATAATAACTAATCTTATATAGAATTTAACTACTTATCTTTAAATATATTTCTCATTAGGTATTCTATATAGTAATTTATTCTATATAAAATTTTAATTTTTATCTTTAAATATATTTTTTAGTAGAGATTCTATATAGTAGCTAATTTTATAAAAAATCCTAACACCTATCTTTAGATATATTTTTTAAAAAAGATTTTATCTAGTATTCCTATTTTTATTTTTTAGATACTCTTTTTAATAAATATTTTATAGAATAACTAATTTTATATAAAAATCTAAATTTTATTTTTAGATAAATTTCTTAGTATATATTTTATATAATAACTAATTTATATAAAATCTTAATTCCTATTTATAAATATTTTTTTACTATAGCCTTATATAGTAGCTAATTATATATAAAACTTTAGTTTTTATTTTTAAATACTTTTTTTCGTAAATATTCTATATAAAATCCTAATTCCTACATTTAAATATATTTTTTAGTAGAGATTTTATATAGCACCACTATTCTTATTATTAAAAATATATTTTAGTAGATATATTTTATAGTAACTAATTTTATATAAAATTTTTATATAAAAACTAAACTTTTTATTAGAAATTAAATATTATATAATACTAATAATATATAGCTTTAAATATATTTATTAATATAGTATACGAGAAAATAGTTATAAAATATTTTATAAGTATAAATTTAAATTATTAATTTAAATTATATACTTCTAGCTACTTCTATAAGTATATTAGGCGGTATAATATAATTTTTTAATTATATAAAGATACTAAAAATTATAAATATAGTAATTAATTTAATATAATTATATTAAATAAAAAATTATTAGTAGGTTACTCTAGCGTATTTAAAAAATAATAGCCCACTAGTATTTAGCCTACTAGTCTTTAGTTTGCTATTATTTAGTTTATAGTTACTTAGCCGATTATTACTAAACTAGTAACTTATATATAGCTTAATAGTTTTCCTATATTATATATCTTAAGTTTATATTAAATAATAGTAACAGTCTAGCTATTATATTATATACTTATATTTTTAAGTATTTAGCTATTAGTATTCGCTTTTATCTAGCTTTCTATAGTATAAATATAGTCTTAATATATTTTATACTTTTATTTAAAAACAGTATTATTTGTTACTAACTCTAAAATATTATTTTATAATTAGTTAATTTTATAATATAGTCGTCTTATTACTTTTATACGCTTTTTAGGCTTATTCTTATTATATAACTAACGGCTTAAACGTATTTTTTTTATAAACTTTCTATTATAAAGTATTTAATTATTTAATAAGAATTTAATACTTTTAGTAAGTATAAAATTAAATATAATTTTAAGATAGAGTAGTTCTTTTATTATTAAAAGTAAAATATAATATAAAGGTATAAATATATATAAAATATTAAAGCTTATAAAATTAGTTTCTACTTTTTTTATATATATTTAGTTTAGAGCGGTATAGCCCTTACAGCGTTTAGTATAAGCTAAGCTAGTTTTACTCGAGTATAGATAGGAGTGTAACTAATAATAATAAGAAGATTTTATTCTAAATATATATTTTTAACTTAAGCTATCTATATTTAAATTAAAGTTTATTATACCCCTTATAACTTAAGAATCTACTATAATATATTAACTAAATATAAATCTGTAAAACACTAGTATATTATATAAGTAATTTATCTAGCTTTATAGGTCCTGCCTAGCGTCTTACAGCCGACCGTCTCTTAAAGTCTATTTAATCTCTCTTTAGAGCTGAATGAACGCCTTTTTTCTGTTCCTCTCTGTAGATGTGCGGCATATGAATGTTAAAAATGCTAAGTAGAGAGTATAAGTCTCACAAGTAGGCAATAGAGAACTACCCTCTTTAAGCGTATGCTTCCGCACTTGTATTCAGCCCAACTCGCCGCCTGATAAGATATCATTTTAAGAGAGGAGAGCCGAACTAGATATAATATAGCCGGCTATGGAAGATAAATAGAGTCCCTGCCTGCAGACGCTCGAGGGCCATAGCAGCTTCGTCACCTCAGTAGCCTTCTCGCACGACTCGGCTCAGGTCGCGTCGGCGTCGAGGGGCACATTGATGGTATATGCACAATCTTTCAGAGTACTTGATTGGAAACATCGAAAGCCCTGCGATCAATCATTATCGGTAAGGCGATCGAGTAAAATGGTAGAAAGGAACATGGTCACCAAAACCAAGGCAGCGACGGCCAAAAGGAAAAATGCCACCCAGGCCAATGCAGCAGCACCGACACCTACACTCGCGTGCACAAGACCGTGACTCGTCGTCTCTGCAAGACCTGCAATAGCTGCTGCAGAGGTATGCTGCCAAAGACTAGCACAGAAAGCCATAGCGGTTGCAAAGCCTCCTGCAAACATAACCGTTCGCAAAACGCGTCTTGACGGGAACGGCCTAACGCTCACGATTTCACCAGTTACTTCGTCTTTTGCGTCATGCCAACCGGGGAAAGAAAAAACGCCTATAATGGCAAGGAGCGCTAGTACGTCGGATACGAAGCTGGCTACGTGTTAGCTTGCTTTCAGCTGTGGATTAAGCCGTGGGCGTCACACATGAGACCAGGGAAGATGATGCTACTCCTGAAATGGTCGGCTGTGGCCAAGATGTTGTATGGATCCGGAATCGACCTTAGCGTTAGCGGTAATTGATCGTATGCCGGTGCGCAGCTCCATGGCTCGTCGACTTCGTGGACGCAGATCCCAAAATAGCCCGCGCGTGCTTGTAAGCGACCGGTTTCTAGTGTTAGACCAAATGAATGGTTGAATATGGGATTTATGGCTATCTTTTGGCTCCATTGGTTGCTGTATTGTAACTCTAGGGTGAACAACCGCAGAGATGCAAGCGCCAGGCTACTGCCCACTAGTAGAAGGCCTAGAACATGATCAGCGGCTAATTAGCGAATATTCTTCGAACATACAGTGACATAGTACTGCAATCGCAACCAGCACAATAACACATTGATGGTATCCCAAAACTGCAGTGATGTTAGTGGCTCGTACTCGTCTCGCGAAGAGAGCTGGACGCACAAGGGACGGCACGCTGTAGGACGATTAAGAGCTTGCGAATGACAGGTGCGATGTGATTCATTGCGGACATAACGTAATAAAGATTTCAGACACTGGGTATGTTTGAAGAATATGTGAGTTTGACGATGAGGGTTGCAAACACTCGATCTCAGCCGCGCCTAGCCTTGTTGCATGAAGTGGGGTAAATTGGCCCGTGCGCATCCCGCGACCTCGAAACGTCCGTTCACACCAGTCATTCAGTCGTCACATCCCCATACTACACCAAAGTTTTAGCATTACTCCCAGATGTGGTTCAAGTCTCGCGATCTGAAAGACCTTGATATGGACCCCCACACTCCAGTACCTCCTGCACCTCCATCTACGTCGCCTCCACCTCTGCTGGATTCGAGCTTCGAACAACATGCATCCTGCGAAGACCTGGTCAGGCGCACTTCACAAGAAGTGTTTACCTTCACTGAAGAGGACTTTGATAGACTAGAAGAAGCGCGGCGCAAACCATTGCCTCCAGATACTCCGTATACTGAGGCTATCGATCGTATGGTCAAACACTTGCGCCACCTAGATCTTCTCCGCGGTCCTTATCGATTTGCAGAAGTTGGTTCCATTCATGTGCTTGACGTCCCCCCTCCTACCTCCACTACAGGCGCAGCTCTATCCTCTGCGTCACGAGGAAGCCATGCACTTTCATCAAATCGACCAGAAACACATGTTCGCCGTGCATCCTCCTCCACTACGGCCTCGCCTATGGCACCTTCGACGCCATTGCAAACTTCATTGCAAATATCTCAGCCGTCAACACCGATCGCTGCAGAATCCTTCGATAATAATTCCTCTGGAATTACATCAGGACCGGCGGTTGACAAACACACGCACGGTTCTACCTCTCGAGGTAGTCTTGAGAGTCACTATCCGTCTCTACCATCTATGCCACCACATCATCCATCCAACTATCAACCTCCGCCTCCACCCGAAACCCTCCACACTGTCTTCCCAACTCGACCCGAATCTCCACCTGAGTCACGTATATGGCATGCTCAAAATCAGACACTTGGTGTGAAAATGAATCGGACATGGAAATATACGTTCGAGCTACATGAGTCTCTCTTGGCTGAAATGAGGACTCTTGTCCTCGGTGGCCCTGAAACGGGGCACCCGTTTACTAGAGTTTTTGCCATAGAAGACCTGTGCCCTCAGCTTCTTGAAGTCATCGGGCAAGCCTTCGATTTTCCACACGCCGAGATTTTTGCAAGCCATATGGTCGGAGCGAAACATAAAGAATACTCTGGCGAATCAACAATGAATTGGAATACAGCTCATGTCAAAAAGCCATTTGCGACGATAAAGTGGTACAGGCCCGTATACCTCCGCACAGGCTCCTACAACATCAATTTGAACAAAAGGTATTCGGAATCCAATTCAACCTAGTAAAAAATATCATAACGAAAATTTCAGCTTCGGTGATGGTTCGGCTCTGATACATCAGACGTTCCGTCAGCGTCAGGTCAAGTCCGAGACTCCACAGTTTTACAGCCTCACCAACATTTATCGCTGTGGTCTTCCGATTTCTGTTGTGGAAACGCCCGACCAAAATTCAGACCGACCATTCCTATGGGAGGAGAGAGCGACCGTCTTCCGCCAAAAGTCGACGGAGGGACAGTTCAACGGTATGTGCGAACGCTTGTATTGTTAGTGTAGCCAGACTCACCAGGCGGTACCCTCATGTGACAGTGGATTCCTCAACTAATCATTACAGTATTGCTGTTGCTGGATCCACTCCCATGGCTGCTTGATGAACAACACCCCAGCGGCCCCAAATGCCTCCCTTACACGCCCACTCGGAAGCAACGTCATTTACCTTGGTCAATACCCAATTTTCATGATATACCCTTGGTGATAAACCAAGTGAACTGCATCTATTCCACTGCAGATGATGTTTGCCGTGCATTCAAAAAAGATCGGGGTTCAGTCGATGTCCTCCCTTTTCTGTTCGATGTCATTCTTCAAGACAGCAAAGACGCATTTGACCTCATGAATAGCACACTTGAAGAGATCACAAGACTATCCATGGACGACTCTAATTTGCAGGAGCAGTTGAACCACTGGAGAACGCTGATGTTGCGTATGCAGAAAGAGGCACAAGCTCTACCTGAAAAATTCCGCCAATTCACAGGTGATTTTTACGAAGTCATGCCTGAATATATCCGCGGACTCGAACAAGATCTAACAAGATATGCGCAACAGATCACTGAGAAGATCATACTTTGCCAAGATGGTCTACGAGCAGATATGTCCCTTCTTGAGTCTCGTCGCGGCATTGCTGAAGCAGAGAGCGTCAATCGTCTGACCGAGATGGCATTCATCTTCATCCCGCTCAGCTTCGTCGCCAGTTTGTTCAGCATGCAAATCAATGAGCTTCAATCTGGCGTTCCACTCACCAGTTTCGTAGAGGTTGCTGCCATTGTCGTCGTTGTTATCTACAGCGTCCGTCTCCTGGTCCGAGCTGGCCCAGTCAGGAAATCGAAGCGAGCCATCCTAAATGACCTTCGGACAAGGTATAAGCTTAGGCGCAACGATGGAATACCAACATCCATTTTCGTCAAATTCACCTTACGTTGGGTCTTCTTTGGCGACCGAGGTGAGGTTTGGACCTATTGGCTGTTACTCAGTGCAGCCGGAATCTCCGTCATACCTGTTGCGCTACTCTGGAGCCTGAGTGGAATGGACGCGAGCTTCAAGGTCGTGGGCACGCTCATCTTGGTACCGACTGGACTTACTATGGCATGGCTTACGGTCTCTTCGCTCGTTTTTGCGAACGAAGATGAGCAAGCATGGAGTCTAGACGTGCTATTTAGGAGAGTAAGCGAGTTTGTAAAGCGGAGGTATCAACGGAAGAAGAGGAGGGCAACTGTAGCTGTTTGATAGACGTAGAGAGAGTAAACACAGCTAATACAGGCGCCCCAAACCGTTTCAGACAATAGTGTTGGGACATATTACGGTATTAGAAATCGTTTTGGGATTGTTGGATGGAGAGCTTCAGGTTTACTGAAGCTACGGAGGAAGTCCATGTATATAGGGATGCTAAGGCACTAAATACCGATGACGTGCAAAGGAAGCATCTTAAGGCACCCTCCAAGAGGAACGTCTAACTAGAATAGATAGAATGCCGCCTTGTGTGGCGCATTTCATGCAGTTTTCTGGAACCTTCTAGTGTGACAGAATTGAGGAGGTACTTACGCAGCTTGTCACATATACTCCTAGCCACGGTCATTTTGTGCTAGCTGGGTACGTGCCCAGTCTGGCGTAGGGCGCAATTCGCTACCGTTAGCAGGGAGGATGGCCGACCCGCACTGGTCAGAGGGTTGTGAGGTGGCGAACGCTGGAGGCGTGTTGAGCATGGTGTTAGATACGCGATCAGCAGGTCTCATGGTTAGCTTCTGAACTAGAGTAGGTAGTTAATAACAGAATATACATAGCTAGCGTATTATAACAGCCTATACCCTTAAGGTATATAGCTATAATAGAATATATATACACACACACATATATATACGTACATATATATATATACACGTATACACACACACACACACACACACATATATATATATATATATATACATACATTAATAAAGGTATACACATACTATACCTTTTTTAAAACCCCTTTTAGTCGCCCTAAGCTACTACAGCCATACTATTTGTTCGATTAATATATAAATATATACACATACATACACATATATATATATATATATACGTAATATAATAAATTTTATAGATATTTTTAGAGAGTTAAGTTAGTTAACCGAAGGCATAGCTAAGATTAAGTAAAAATTATAAGACTATAGGACTAAGGTTATAACTATAATTAGTAACTTAGGCGCTAAGTAATTTTATTTATATTTTTTAGTTACACTCTTATCTGTACTAGAGTAAAACTAGCTTAGTTTATACTAAATACTATAAGGGCTATACTACTTTTAATTAACGTACTTTGCGAGCTTTATAAAGCCGTAGTATAATATAATAATAAGAACTTAATAAATACTAAATAGCTTATATATAACGAGGCTATATATAAGTAATATAAATTTTAAACTCTTAAAAGTTATACTCCTTTTTTTTAGTAAGAGTAAAGTATTTTACTAAATATAGTAACGCTCTACTTATATTCTAATTATATATTTATAGATTAGCAACTACGTATAATTATTTTTAAAGTTATTAGTAATTACTACTTATAATTATATATAACGTAGTTAGTTTAAGAGGTTACTAAATATATAAATTTTAGAACTAAAGAAAGTTATTAGGCCGTTACCTAGAGTCTATATAACTAAATATTTAGTCTTTAAGTAAGTTTAACTATCTATCTTATACTCTATACTATATTATTAACTTCTACTTAAAGGTACTCTACTATATTATATCTCTATAGGTCTTTTTTATTTTTAAAATATCTTATTATTATACTAATTTTAGCTAGATTACCGCCTATTATACTATTTATTATACTAACTACTTTTAGTAATAGTAATACTCTAAGTAAAAATAAAATCTAAAGTTAACTAAAATACGATCTTTCTGCCTACGTATAATTTATTAATAAGTCCTATACTAACTTACGCGTATATAACCTTTTAGTAAAGAATAGTTTTTTTAAGTATATTATCCTTAACTACTTTAAAGCTCTTTTTAGTACGCTACTATCCTCTATAGCTATATATATAGTTATATAAAAATTTTAAACTAATAAAATAAAGACTATATAGAAGCAGGTAGTTAAGAAAAAAGAACTAAAAAACTTAGCGTTATTAAAGGAACTAGGGGTAATAGAGCAATCTAAGGAGTAAACTAATAAAATAAAATAAATCTATTAGTACGCTCGTAAAATCTAAAATAAAAAAAAATCTAAATATTATAAACTTTAGGGTAGCCTACTAGAGTATATAGATTAAGTAAATACGTACTCTTATTTTTATTTAGCGGGTATTACTAACTAAGTAATAGGTATTATAGGCAGCGTAGGTACTAATAATAGTAGGTATAGTTTCTTTTATTTTATAAGACTACTAAGTAAGCTAAGTATATATATAACTTACTTTAGTAGGCCTTTATAGTATTATTATTTTAGTAAAAAGTTTAACGGATATTATAAAGACTTACGCAGAATTAGGTAAAAAAATATTATTTTAAATTATATAATAAGTCTATAATAATATTATTAATTTATAATATTAGTAATCGGGGTAAAACACAATAAAAATAAAATATAAAAGAATAAATAAGCCTTTTATACTCCTACTTAAGAGTGGGGCTATACTACTTTAAACTAAGTATATATAAAAGTGTATATAAAATAAGTAGAAACTAATTTTATAAACTTTTATAATAAATAAAATAAATATTATATTTTTAGTCTATAAACTAAATTAGTAAACGGTAGTTAAGTTCTAGACTAGGCCTATAATAGTAAACTAATATTAAAAATTAATAAGTTAGTAAAATAAAATATAAACAGTAATAGTACTTAAATATTTAATTTAATAATATTTAGTTTATAAGTATTAACTATATAATATTTATAAAAAATATTAAAATAAGTTTTATAGTTTATTTTATTAGTTTTTAATATTAGCCTTTTATTATTATTATAAATATTCTAAAAACTATACTACGTATATAGTTCTCTAGCTATTAATATAAAATTTATTACGCCTATTAACCTTATATTAGCGTATATTCCTTCTATAATTAGCTATAGAATAGTATATTTTACTTTAATAATAAAAAATTATTAAAGATTAAGGCTATTTACTTTTAAGAACTTATAACAGTCTAGCTAAATATTTTAAACTTTTAATATATACTTATTAATCGGAAACACTAGTTAATTTTATAAAAAAATATTTAGTTATTTTAGTAGATATTAAAAAAAAATTAATTATTTATAACTATAAAAAGAGAACTATATTAATACTATTATTAGTAATATATTTTTAGATAATAGGTTAAACTTATAAAAAAATATATAACTTTATTTATATAAAAAAATAATAACTATTACTTTTTAATATATATATATATATTAATATTTATATATTAATTAAATAAAAGAGTGTAGCTGTAGTGGCTGTGTAGACGACTAAAAGGGATTTTAAAAAAGGAGGAGTATGTGTATACCTTTATTTTAATATATATATTAACTATTTATTAGAATTATACTAAATTTAAACTGTAAAAACCTCTTAAAATAATTATAATTAATAGTAAGTTATATATTTTTTTATAAAAGATAAGTATTATAATATACTATATTTATTTAAAGCTATACTTACTATAATAGAAACGCCTATATTTATATATTTAAAAATTAATAAACTATATTTTAATAAGTAAAGGCCCTTAAATAGAAAAATATTTTAAGAAATACGTCTATACTATTAAGAAAATAATATATTCTCGGAAAACTCATAGTAGATATATTTTAATAATTTTATATTTAGGAATCTCTGCTAGCTTTGTAATAATAAACTATTAACGTTTACTTTTAATTTACTTATAGATATACTAGACTTATAAACTAACGTTTAGCTTAGTACTCTAAATTATTTACTAGTTTTAAAATATAATAAACTAAAGTATTATTTATTAATAATCTATATCCCTAACTTAAAGGTTAAAAAATAATTTACTATCTAAAGTATATTAAAAAGACTTAGGACACTATACTTCGATATAGGTATATAATTTTATTATATTTAATTATTAATATAGTTACTATCGTAAAACTAAAACCTATTTATCTATAATATTTTATATTTAATAAAAATTATATTTCGGTTATAATATAAAACCGTATTATTTTTTTCTTAATAAAAAATAGAAGTTATAAATAAGTATTACTAAAAAATATTACTAGTATCCTATTTTTATTTCTTATATTAAAGAGCTTTTTTAAAACACTAAAGTACTTAAAGTCTATATATAATATTTTATAATAATTAATTAAAATAAAAATAAAAAGTATAATTAAAAAAAGTCTATATAGGTTTTTTTTTTACTCAAAGAGGGTATTATATAAAAGTTAAAGAGTTATATTATAAAATTAAAAAAGTAGCTAGATAAGGTTACTAAGATAGTATATATTTAGTTATAAATATTTTACGCTTAGTACTTTTATAGTTTTATAACTTTTACTCCTAAAAAGAAAATTAGTAAAAATAAACCTATAAATAAAAGACTAAATTTAGTATTATAGTAACGTTTTACTAAATTAACTTTAAATTTAAAATTTTATATTTTAGTAGCTAAAAAATTAGTTACGTAAGACTTACGCTCTAAACTCACTATTAACTTTTTTAAAAAAGCTAATTTTTTTTATTATCTTTAGTACTAAGTATATATAAATAATTATACTTACTAGTTTATACGTAGTAATCTCTATAAAAAATATATTAAAGTTTAATACTACCTAGCTTAATATAAAGAAATAACATCGGTAACTATTTAAGTTAAATTTAAAAAATAATAAGTAATTTTTTTTAATCCCTATTATCTATCAAGACTAGAATTTTACGAAAATTAGTCTTTAGTTATTTACTATAACTTTTTTTAATATATTTTTAGTTAACATTATTTTAATAATAATAGTTTTAGTTTAAAAAAGTAGTCTACTAACAGCTACCGTAATAATAAAAAATCTTAATTTTAATAGTAACTCTAAGAGGTATATATAAAAATAAAAATACTTAAACTATAAACTTATAGTAAATTAAATAATACTTATTTTTAAAGTAATAAATAAATTAATACATTTTATTAAATAAAATAATTAAGATTAAATATATATATAATAGGTAAGTAATTAGATAACTTAATTATATAATTAACCCGTAATTAAAGAGGGTATATAAGCCTTAATATTATAATATACCCCCTAGGTAAGCTACGTATTAGTAGTAAGCTTATCTAAAAATTACTTAACATAAATTCTATTCTTTTAATATTTTACTATAAAGCTTATAGTGTACTTAGTCTTTCTTATTAACTCTTTTTATTATACATTTAAATACTATTTATTTTTATAGTAAACCTACGGCTCTAAATAATATACTTAACTAATTATCTATAGTAGCTTATTTTATTAATTTATTTTAAATAAAACTTATTTTTTATAATATTCTATAAGTAGCTATTATATATTTTATTTAATTATACCTTTTGTATTTAGTAAATAGGTAAAATAATTAACGTAGTAGATAGGTAGTAGATTATATAAATAAAAATACCTTATTTTTACTAGTTAGGTATAATAGTTACTTAAATTATTTTGTTCTTTTTCTTTTTAGTTTATAATAATTTTTACTATAGTAGGTAATACTACTATTATTATTTTATTCTACCTATTTAAGTATTACTAACTAATTATAAAATACTTTTAAATATTTTAGGACTTACTTTTTTATTTATAACTAGTAGTACTATAGTAACTATAATTATAATAACTATAGCTAATTTTCTAAAAACGTTTCTTCTCCTAATTGTTTTAAATTATATAATAATAATAATCCTCTAGCCTTAAATAATAATAAAAAAGAGTAAAGTAAAGACAGTTAAATAATTGCTAAAAATAAAAAAAAAACTATTTTTTAAGTCTAATAAGTAGCTTATTTTAAGCTATAAGGCCTATATACTTAGCGCTCTAGTTAGTAATTTAATAAAAATTTATTTTAAAAATTTTAATTTCATAAATACGCGCTACTATTATTACGTAACCTATTTATATAGTTAGTTATAGGTTATATTAATTATATATCTATTATATATTATTAATTATTATAGTTTTATGAGTCCTTATACTATCTATATAATTTTTATTAAGCTTATAATTAAGCAGGATACTATAAACCCTAAAATAAATAATTTATTTTTAAATTTATTTTATAAATTATACTAATATATTATAGATTAATAATAAAATTATATTTACTTTTAAGACTACTTATAATATTTTTACGTAGTACTAAACAACTCTAGCACTAAATATTAAAATAAAATTACTAAATAATTAAAGTTTATTAGGCTCTTTTAATAAAAACTAATATTTACATTCTATTTTTAGTAACTAGGGCTATAGTAATTTATTTAATAAATATTTATATAAGTATATTTTAACTATTACTAATTTTTATTTAGTACTCTACTATCGTCTATTTAAATAATAGGCAGCTAATAATTATACTTACGTAATAGACTAAACTATCTTGTTAAAAAAAAAATCTTATAGGCTATATAGGTAAATTCGTTTTAAGTTTAAACTAAAAGTACTCTAAGCTATTCTTAAGGGCCTATAATATATTTATAAAATTAAAATAATAGTAATATAATTATAATTATTTTATTTTACTAGAGTATTAAGAGATAAAAGGTAAGTTATATTCTTATAACTAAAATCTTTTATTTTAAATTTTTAACTACTTTTATTTATTTTAAACTCTAAATCGACGTTTTTATATAAATAAAACTTAGAGAGAGAAGCGTAAATAGCTATACAAACTATTTAATAAGACTTTAGCTATACTATAGTTATAATTATCTACTTTTCTTATAATATATTTTTTTATTTTTAGATTCTTTTATTATTAGAATAAATAAAATTTAATAGACACTTTTCTCTTTACTTCCTGCTTACTTAATAATTAGCTATTTTATATTTTATAAATTAAGTAGCGTTTTAAAGCGTATAAATTATTATTATATAAGTGCCTTTATTAATCTATTAGTAAGTATATATTGAGTTTATAAATAGATTATTTTAAAAAATTATTTTATATATTTTTATCGCAGCTATATATTCTAAATATTAATATAGTTTAATTATATTATAATTCTTTTATTAGCTCTAACTATAAGCCTAATTATTTATTAATTATTATAGTAGAGCCTCTAAATAGATTCTAAATTAAATATATATTATAGAAAAAGCGTTTTAAGACTATTATTTTTTTACTTATATATTCTAAAATAATTAGCTTAGCTTTTATTATTAAAATAGTAATAGTAGTCTATTTAGCTACTTTCTAAAAAATTATACCTCTAAATATTATTATAATATAGCTATAATATAATTTTTTTTATCTTAAAGTTATTAGTAAATAATACGTCTTTATAAATTATAAAATTAGGTTTATTATATTATTTATATTAAATCGCCTACTAGCAGGTATAATATAGGTAAATAATAATTCTATTAATAGTAGTAAAGTGCTATAAGTTTAGATTTATTAAAAACTATAATAGCTTTAAGATTATAAATATAATATTTAGGTAATATATAATTACTATATATAAAATTATTTTTATCTATTTTTAATATTACTTAATATTTTACTAGGAAGCGTTTTTAGTAAACTTAATAAGTTCTTTTAAAGAGAGAGGTATTTCTAAAAACCTACTACTATTATTACGACTAAACTTTTTTCTAATTATATTAATATATATATTATTAATAAGTATAATTATTTTGTTTTTATAAGTACGGATTTCTCTAATTTTAAGAAACTATTAAATAGGCCCCTTTATTTTAATTTTATATTTTAAAGTAATTTAGTTTTACAGCTATTTTACTATTATTTTATAATTTTTATAATATAGTAGCAGAATATCGTCTATATAAAATAGAATAAAGATTATCTTCTTATAGGTAAAGAAAAAATAAAACTCTTTTTTTAATACTATTAGCTTAATAGCGCGTAGTAAGCTTAAGAATTTTTTATACTAAAAGTAAAATTAGTTACGTAAACTATATAATAGTTAATTAAGTCTAATATATATACCTTTCTTTTTAAATTTATTAAGTAATTTATATATTACTAGATTCTCTACTAATATTAGAGTATTAAAAAATATTTAAATAATATTATATTATAACATCTTTTTATTAAATTCTACTATAAATATTATTATAATATAAAATAATATTGCTGTAAGCGCAGTAGTATATATTAAGTCTATAAAATTAATCTTCTAAAAATTATCTTTTATAATAATATAGGCTTTATATTTAATAAAATATCTATTTTAGTTAAATTAATAGGTCTAGACCTATTTTAATAGTAATAATAAACTATTTATTTCTACTTTAGTAATTTTTTTTTAGGTTTTTTTTTTAAAAGCGTATTAATTTTAATATATAAGGCTTATTTAAATCTATTACTAAAAAAATATAAAGTAAGCTGCTTTTATATTATAGATAATAAAGAAGGATTATTTTTATATATATAATATAGATTACGGCGGGTAAAGTAATTTAAAAATTATATTTTAAATATTTTTTTAAGTATTACGGCTATTACTATAGTATTAAAAGTAATATATATTTATAACTTAGCTTATACCTCTATAGTACTAGAAAAGAATATATATATAAAATTAATTTAAAAATTATTATTTTATAAATCTGCGATAACTATATAAGCACTTATAAAATTTATTCTACCCCCTAGCTAATTACCTAAATTATTATTTTTAAATTACATTCTATAAAGGGGTAAATATATATATTTAATTTTAGGTCTTTCCTACTATAGTTTTTTATTTAATTATATTATCTAACCCTAATCGCGCATTTAGTAGTATTAAGCTAGTAGTATTTTTATTTTACTTATAATAATAACAGAGTTATTTATAATATAAAAAATAGTTATAGAGTAACTATATTCTAACTTTTAAAAATTAATTTTAAATTTTAATAAATTAGTTCTTATAGCTTTATATATCTTTTAGTAACTATTAAATACTCCCTAATCTATTATAAAATTATTTTAAATAGTATTTAGTACTAGCGTTACTTCTAAAGTTATAAGTTTTAATTATTTATCTAATATTATATAAATTCTTAAATAATTACTAGCTAAGTAATTATTTTATATAGTTATTAAATTCTTAGTAGTATTAAAAAAGGCCTAGTTTATATTTTTTACGCTAACTGTAATCGGTACCCCTAAGTTTATAATTAGAATTTAAATATTTATTATTCTTTATCTATTTCTTAAACTAGTTTAGTAAGTATATATTATTAAATACTACGCCCGAGTCTATAAATTTATATTTATAAAATATCTTAATTACTAAAACTATTTCTTCTTTTAAGTATTCTATAATTAGATAGCCCCTTATAGAAAAGCTTCTTATTAAAAATAATATTTTATGTTATAATTACCTAATCGAGTATTAAAATCGATATTTTATAAATATTAGAAGTATAATAGTTTACTAAATACCTAATATAGCCCTATAAGTTTATTTTAAATTTACGCTTATTACAGCCTACTAAGCGTTTCTTATTTAAAAAATAAATATAATAGCTATATACGTAAATCTTATTTTAATTAAAGTATAAATTTACTATTATATTTCTTATAATTATAGGCTTTTACTATCTAAAATATTATTTAAACTAGCTATTCAGTACTTTATTTAGTAATTATATTTTATAAAATAATAATAGACTTACTTTATATAATATATTACAGTATCTATTATCGTAGATTAAAACTTAGTACATAGATTAGTATTTAGTTATATTTTAATTACTTTTAAAATTATATTTTAGTTTACTCTCTCGATACTACCGTTTACCTTATAAGTATATAATAAAATTATAATAAGTTTAATTTTTTAATTAGCTGCCTACTTTTTAAAGTATAAATAAATATACTATAGTACTATAATAGCATTATTATCTTAAATAAGTATATAAATTTTAAAATTATATTATATAAAACGTAATTTAGTAAACTCTTTAAAGACTTCTATAATTAATTTTAAGCCCTTTAACTAAAAATTATAATTATAAATCTTTTTACTAAAGTTATTCTTTATAATTATAGTTTATTACTCGGCTAATCTACCTATTAGTATATTAAAAAATTTTTATAATATTTAAAAGACTTGCCACAGTAATTATTTTCTTAGTTTTTTAAAAATTATTTATATTATATAAGCAGTAGAATAGTATATACACTTTAAATAAACTATACTATTAATTTTAATATTTTAAGTATACTATACTAATATTTATAATACTACTGTTTTTAAATATTTTACTTACTAATACTATATCTGCTCGCTGTAAAATATAGGAATAATTTATTTATAATTTTTAAAATTTATAATTATTTATTATGGTATTAATTATAGAGTAAAAGGTAATTAGCTTATATTTAATAAAGGTAAAATTTTACTTATATTATAATTTTATTAAAATAATATTTTACTTTAGCGTACCTATATATAAAGTATAATTAAAACTTAAGTACTAAATATTAATCTTCTCTAAATAAGTTTTAGAGATAATATTAATATAAAACCTTTTTACTACTATAACGTTTTTAAGTATTAAATTTTTTATATAAGGGTTATATATACTATATAAGACTTACTTTAGAATTTAGTTATTTATTTTAATAATTACTATTACCTATATTTCGGCTTTAATACTCTTAATTTTAGTTACCTTTTTAAATATTCTAGAAATAAGTATTAAGCTATTATTAATAAAATATATAGTAGTATTACTATATAAAATAATACTTTTTAAGAAAGGGTACGGGCTAAATATTATAGTAATATAAACTTTTAAACTTTTATATTTAGATATAAATATTAAAAAATCTATAATAGCTACTATAATTTTTTTTAAATATAGTATTCTAGTATTAGTATTTACTTTTTAATTCTTAAAGCTTTCTTTTTTAATCTTTATTTATAAATTAATATATATAGTCTACTATAGATATTTAAAAATTTTCTTCCTATTAACGCTAGAAAGTATAATTAGTAATAATTTTTTTTAGGAATTTTTTTATAACTATAGTGTTAAGTCTATAGTAATAAATTAGCTTCTAGTAGTAATATATAAATTTTAAATATAAATAAATAGCTTTATACTTAGTTTAATACTTATTTTAATTTTTACTAGCGTTTAAGTTAATATTAAAGCTATATCTACTAAATATTATAAATACTACTAAACTCGTTCTATAATTAATACGTAGAGACTACTACTAAAATATTATAAAAAAAATATTTTTAATTTTATTAAAAGTAAAAAGGAGTTATTTCAGTATTAATTTACGTATAATATTACGCTTTATTAATTATAATTAGTTAGAAATAATGTTTTAATATATTATAATTAAAAAATTATATATAGCTATGTTTTTTATATTAAGTATTTTATATATACGCGCCTTTCTATAAAGGAGTTTCTATTTATTATATTATTACTTAAAATTCTACCTACTATACTTAGCTAGGCTGGTTGAATGGGTTGGGGTTAGGTCGGGGTTGGGTTGCCTAACCTAACTCTGGATTACTAAATAAATTACGTATTATATACTATATAACGCTAAAAATAGTTTTATATATTAATTTAGTATTTTATTTATAGTATATTAAAGTTTTAGATTTATAGCTCTTATATTAGGTAAGCTATTTAAGTTTAAACAAGTAATATAGTTTTTAAAAATTTAAAAAATTTTATTTTAATTAAACTAACTTACGTAATATACAGTCTATTAATCTAAAACTTTACTATACTATAAGTATACCGCAGAATTTATATATAAAATTGTTTTTAGCGTTATATATTATATAATACGTAATTTATTTAGTAACCCAGAGAGTAACCTAAGCTAACCTAAGTGTTAGGTTACACTAGGGTTACTCTCTAGGTTACTAAATATTTTAGCTAATATATAACTTATAATAATAAAATTAATTTTATATATAGATATTGTGCTTTATTTATAGTATATTAAAGTTTTAGATTTATAGACTATATATTACGTAAGTTAGTTTAATTAAAAAAAAATTTGTTAAACTTTTAAAAACGATATTACTTTTTTAAACTTAAATAGCTTACCTAATATAAGAGTTATAAATCTAAAACTTTAATATACTATAAATAAAATTCTACATTTATATATAAAACTATTTTTATTATTATAAGTTATATATTAGCTAAAATATTTAGTGACCCAGAGTTGGGTTAGGCAACCCAACCCTAACCTAACGCCAACCCATTCAACCAGCGTATACTTAGCTTTTTTAAAATAAATATAGTACTATATTTATACTAGGTTTTACGTATTAGTATTAATTAGTATAAAATTAGGTTTAAGTATATATATTATCTCTTAAAGCATTAGTTTCTAGTAATTAAAAATTTTAATTATTATTAGTTTTAAAATATTAGTGTATACTATTTTATTTACTTAGTCTCTAAGGTTCTTAAAGCGATTATTATTTATAGACTAATTAGTAAATAGTTTTTTATATTTTAATCTTTATATAGAGTACTACTCTACTTAAACTTTATATTTTTTAAAATTCTTTTTATATTATTTCCTAATTATAGGATTATTAGTATCTAAAAAAGCTTATTAAATAGAAATTAAAGGGCACTATAGTTAATAATTTTTTATACAGATAATATATTTTTTATTAAAATTAATTTTTTTTTAAATCCCTTTCTGTATAGTAAGGAATTTAAATTATATATATTAATTAGGCTATCTTAATTAGTTTATTAGCTAATAGAGCTCTATTATAATTAACTTAATTATTATAATAGTTTAATTAATAAGTAATTAAAAAAGGGGGGGAGAGGCTCTGCGTAATAATTAAATATAGTAGTATAATAGTAAAAAAATAATTAGAGTATATAAAAATAAGTACCTACTAGTATTAAGTTATATAAAAAGACTTATCCTACGGTTCTAAAAGGCTAGATTAATAATTATAATAAACTAGATAATACTTAATTTTAGAGTAAAAAGTAAACTAATATTTTTTATTAGATACAATAATTAAGATTAAATATATATATAATAGGCGAGTAATTAAGTAATCTAGTTATATAATTAACCCGTACTTAGAGAGGATATTGAAAAGTAATAAGTACGCCTAGATAACGATCCAGGGGTATAAATATAGTAAGGGAACTCTATTAAATACTAAACCGTGTACGTAATAATAGAGAGGGTATATAAGTTTTACTATTATAATAAATATTAATTAAATCTATAACTTAAGTGGAAAGAATATAAACTTAGTATAAAAAAATAAAATACTAAAAGTAGATTATATACTCTTAAAAGAGTAGTACTACGTAGCTAATAATAAAAATACTTAATTAAACTATTATCTTTATATTTAAAAAAACTAAAAAATAGTACTATAATATAATACGCCAGCTCTATAACCTACTAATATAAATATATATAATAACTATAATAATAATAACCGTAAGAATAACTTTTACTAAAATAAATCTTTAATTAAATATTATAACTACTAAAGAGATTAGTCTGCTTTACTAAAATAGAAGTAAATAAATTATAATTATTATTAAAATTATAATATCTATTATTAGTATTAGTAAAATCCAAAAATCTAAATTAAAAATTATAATATATAAGATAAAAGTTAAAAGTTAGTTATTTTATAATATAATATAGAGGAAAAACGAGCTAGAAATTACTAGATTTTAAGATTAAAGAGTAGGGACTACTTATATAAAAAAAAGTGCTAAAAAGCCGTATTATATATACGTAAAAAAAAAATAATTCTTTATTTTAAAAAGTTTTATAAATTAGTAATATAAGCTCTAAAGTATTTTTCTGTAATATACCCTTTAATTAGGCTAATAGAAATAGCTTAACTATTTAAGTAAATAAAAAATTAATTTTTTTAAGCTTATAGTAGCTGTAGAATTAATTTTAAAAAAAGTTTTTTTAAGTAAATATTTAGCAGATAGCGTTACTAGGTAATAGAGTTTTAAAGTAAAAGACTAATTATAGTAGGTATACTAGTATTAGTAATATAAAAAGTATTTATATAATTTTTTTACTAACTTTTTTAAAATAATTTTTACTCTTTTTATACTTCTAACTATTACTTTTATATTTTTTTATACTATTTATACTATTTCTATACTCTTTTATCTAACTTTTTTTTTTTAATAGCTTCTTAAGCTCCCTAACTATTATAAGTATTATAAGTTAATTATTTATATTATTACTACTGTAACTGTAGTAAGCTATAATATTTTTTTTAATTTTTACTTTTTAGAGTTTATTTAGATTTTTAAGCTCTAATTCCGTCTCTTAAAAATTTTACTAATTTTTATTTAATAGTTTTTTAATTTCTTTTATATTACTATAGTTAACTGCCTAAATATAATTAAAAGAAAATAGTATTTTAAGTATTATAAGTTTTCTAAAGTTAGTAAGGAGCTAATAGAGTTTAGTTCTTTAGTTTTTAATAAATTACTTAATATAGTTTTTTAGCCTATTATTACGCTCTGTAAAAAAAAATAGTCTAAAAAAAAAAAAAAAAAAAAAAGTATACGAAGCTCTAATAATAGGCAGCTTAGAAGAGTTAAAATATTATTTAGTCTTAAATAAAAATTACTATAACTTAGATAGATACTTCTATACTATAATATTTAATAGTTTACCTATTCTTTTTATAAAATAATATATAACTATTATAAATTTTAAATAATTATTTTACGTCTCCGATAGATAAAATTTTTTTTTTTTTTTTAATTAAAAATTTCCGCAGATCTTTTAATTTTTAAAAAAGCTTTTTTCTCTACTATTATAAGCTTATAAAAATTATCCTGCTTTTTTAGTTTAAGAAAATTTATAGTTCTTTTAAGCTCTAAAAAATAATTTTTTTATATTATTATTTAGTAATTCTAATAATTTTTTTAGTTTAATACCTATACTACGCTCTATAATAGTTATTTATTAGCTAGTTTATAAGTAACTAAATACTATATAGGAAACTTAATACTAATAAAAAATTTAGTAGATTTTTAAAATTATTAATTCTATTTAGCCTATTTTTTTTATTTAGACTTTTTAAGCGCTTAGCACTATTAGCGCCCTTTTTTATTTAGTTTTTTTAAGCTCTGCTAGATTAGGTTTAAAAAATAGGCTACGCCCTATAGTAGAGAGCAAATCTAAAAGTAAATTTAAAAAAAATAAAAATAATAAACTATTTATTTCGTAGACTCTGTCGCGCTATAATAATAAAAATAATATTAATAAAAAATATTTTAAGCTTTTTAGTTTATAGTTTTTTTAAGCTTTATCTATTTTTTTATGTTAGAATTAAAAGAGTTAAAAAACTATTAGATAGTATCTATATAGCTTAATATTACTAATAGTTTATAAAGTTAAAGCGCTTTATATTTTACTTTTATTATTTAGGTAGCGCTCTATCTAGTAAAAGTAATAGTAACTATTTTAATACTAAAATATAAGACTTCTATTACTAAATATATAAGAATAGATATAACTATAGTATAAACTAATATATATATAGATATCTTAATTTAGAAAATTTAAAAAAAATATATATTTACTATTATAGTTTTAGTCGCGTTTAAGAAATTACTAAATATTTTTTATTTTATTATAAGCCGCTCTATAGTAAGAAGGCGAAAAAGCTTACTTATAAATAAGTATAATTTTTTAATTTACTTTTTTTAATTTTTATTAACGTAGACCTTATAGATTATAAAGTTTAATAAATTATAGACTACTATTAAGCAGATAATTAAAATAGATAAGAACTTAGGTAGTAACTTTATAAATAATATTTTTAATAAAATTGCTTTACGCTGCGCTTAAGCTATTTAAAAGTTTAGTAAGCTAGTAAAGTTATTAATTTATTAAATATATTTATTAAGTTATTATATAATTTTTATTATTTTTTTATTTTTTTACTCTTTTATTATAGAGTTTTTCTAAGCAGTATAGTTTTAAATTATTTATTATAAATAGTAGCTTATAAGCTATCTAATATTTAATTTAAAACGCTTTACGCTTTATTATTATATAATTTTTTAAAATTCTAGTTTAGTAATTTTTTTTTTATATTTTTAAGATTTAGTTATTCTTTAAATCTTTAGAATTACTAAGCTATAAGAGCTTTTATTAACCTATTTACTAGTATATTACTTATCTAAATATATTTAATTTTAAAGCTTTTTTTTAAATATTTTTAGCGTAGCTATATATTCTGTATATCTATATAGCGTAAATAGGTAGTTATACGCTTATTTTTACCTATAACTAGCCTAATTATTTATTAATTATTATAGAATATACGCTACGTAGCTTTAAGATTTAAAATAAGTTTTTTAAAGAAGCGCTTTAGAGCTATTATTTTTTTATTTATATACTTAAGCGTAAGGAGCTCTGCTTTAGTAGTTAATATTATAATAATAGTTTACTTTACAGCTTTCTAAATAATTATACTCTTAAATAATATAAATATATAGCTATATAAAAATTATTTATTCTCTAGATTATCTATAAACAAAGCGTTTAAATAAATTATAAGTTTTAAGCCCTTATATACCCTATATTAAATTATTTAAAAGCGTAATTTATAAAGGAACGCGATTATATATTTTATTATAGTAAAGTATTCTTTACTTAAATTAGTTAAAAAATAAAAAAATTTTAAAATAGTAAATACTATATCTAGTTATATTATAATAGTAGTATAAAATATAAATCCTACGCGCTTTTAATACGCCTTATTTTAGCTTTTATTACTTCTTCTTTATTTTTAACTAGCTTTTCTAATAGTAAAAGCGTTAGTAGAAAAAGTACTAAATTAGTTATTTTAAATTTCTTTACTATCTTTTTAATATATAAATTATAGATTAGTGTAATTATTTAATTTTTTTAATTTCTAATTATCTATATTTTAAAATACTATTTTATAATTTTGCGCTTTTTTATTTTATGTATTCCTAAGAACTTATTACGTAGTTTAAAAGCTTTTCGCTAATAAATCTTATAGTATAGAAGTAGAATATTATCTATATAGAAAAGTATAAAGATTTTATAATTTATATTAAAAAATAAGTAAAACTTTTCTTTTAAGTAGATAAGGCTAAGCTTAGTTAAGTTACTAGAGAATTTTTTATATTATAGTATAGATAAGTCCCGTAGGTTATATAAAGCTTAGTTAAGCTTTATATAACTATCTTTTTATTTATATCTATTAGGTAGTTTATACTATACTAGATTTAAGGGGTTAATTAGTATATTAAGGAATACGCTAATTATATTAAGCTATAAAATTTTTAGATTAAACTCCGCTATAATTACTATAGCTATATAAAAGAAATATACTATAAGTATTATAGTATATATTAATAAAAGCGTATTTTTTTAACTAGAGGTTACTTTTAATAACTAAGTAAGTTTTATACTTTATAAAGTAACTATTCTAATTAAACTTATAGGTAAAAACTTACTTAAGTAAAAATAAATATTTAGTATTATTAAAGCGCGTAACTACCTATTAAATTTACTTTTTAAAAAGTATAGTTTATTCTTTATATATAGTTTAGTAAAAGAGCGGACTAAATAGATATAAAAAAGTTACTTTTTATATTATTAGCTCTTTTAGAAGCTTATTATAGTATATATAAACTTTATTTTAAAATATTATCTTCTTTAGGGCCTTATCTAGTATAGTAGTTTAAACTATAGTATTAATAATTATAAGCTCTCTATACTCTTTCTATATAATATTTATACTAAAAATAAATATATTTATAAAATTATACTAGAGAGAGCTATCTATGCTATTAAATAAAGTACTTATAAGTTTTATATTATATAATAGCTCGCTCTCTAGATTAGGACTTAATAATATATAAATACTAAGGGGGTTTTTATTTTTATCCTCTAATTTATTAGGATTTTTAGAATTTAATCTACGTTACCTTTAGCTCTATTAAGTAGTTAAATTATAGTTTTTTATAGGTCTTTATATCCTATAAGTATAGGTATTAATTATTTTATTTAATAAGAGGAGCTCTATATTACTAATTTAAGTAATAGTATTAAACGAGCTTTTACCTACTATCTAAGGATTTTATAGGCTCTTTACTCTAGAATATTTTACTCCTTTACTAAAGTATACTTTATAAGAAATACTAAAATATTTATTTCTTTTAAAATTTATACCTTTAAGTTCTTTAGGCTCTAAAATAGGCTAAAAAGAAATTAGACTAATATTTATATTATATAATATATAGATTTATAACTATTAGTTAGTTATACTAATAGCCCGCGTATATACTACTTATATAAAATTTTACTTACCTAATTAACTAAAAAAATAAAATAAAATCTATACTAAAATACCTCTAAGCTATTACTTAGGTTACGTAATATTTTTACTAATTTTTAACTTACTAGAGTTATAGGCTTACGTATAAAAAATTTTATTAAATACTTTACCTATATTTATAATTTTAATAGTATATAAAATATTTATAAACTTTATAGCCTTTTTTTACGGGATATACTAATCTTTTTTTTTTTATAAAAAAAAGTTTTATTAAACGTAATATTACGTATTATAATAATTTAGTTAAGTAATAGTATTTATATTTTATAAATATTAGAAGCTACGTAACTAATTAAATATTTAATATAGGCTTATAGATTTATTTTAAATTTACGCCTATTACGCCCGACTATATAATTTTTATTTAAGGGATATATATAATAACTATAGATATATATATTATTTTAATTTAGGCGTAGATCTGCCGTTTAGTACTTTATAAGCTTAAATTTATAATAATAAAAATACTGTCTAAACTAGCTATAAAAGACTTTATTTAGAGATTATATACTCTTAAAAACTACTAAACTAATATTATAAAGCGCTATAGTTACTTTTATAATTTTTAATTAAAACTTTTTTAGTAAATTCGTACTAAGTCTTATAATAATAGTTTTATTAATAATTTTTTAACTAGCGCGTTTAGCGCCGCTGTTTAGCTTATATATATAAAAAGGTAGTATATTAATACTTATACTAAGCTTTTCTGCCTATTTTTTAAAACGCGATCTTTTATACTATAAATAAGTAGTAATATTATTATTTTAGAAAATTTTTATAATTTTAAGTTTATACTAGGTATATACTTATATAGTAAAGCTTAAAAATACTTTTATAAGCTCTAAAAGTAACTTTACCTATAGACTCTATATATAAATCTTTCTATTATAGTTATTTTTAACTAATAATATTTACTGCTCTCCGAGCCTTTTTTTAGGTATATTAAAAAGATTTTAGAAAATATACTAGTATAGTTATAGTAATTTTTTTTTTAGTTTTTATAAAATTACCTAAGCCGCGTATATAAGAGAATATTACTTATAATATATATATTTAGTATTTTAAATATAAATATTTTATACTTTTTAGATAAAAGTATATAAAGCTTTTTAATTTAAATATTTTACTCTCTAGTGCTATATATTCTTAGTGTTAATATATAGATATATTAACTATAAATAGAGCTTTTAATATACTAGTATTACGTTTTAAACTAAAGAATAAAAGGATAAAGGCTTATATTTAATAAATATAAGGTTATACTTATAAGTAAGTATTATAAATATAAGACTCTATTCTAAAGATTCTACGTATAGTATATTATCTAAGTCTAAATACTAAACTCTCTTATTATATAAGTAAGTTTTAGATACTATATTTAAGTAAAATTCTTTTATAATAATTATATTCTTTAATATAAAGTCTTTTATAGAGTTTTCCTTTAGACTATTTAAAGTATTCTTAATTACTTAAGTTCCTATACTAAAAATTAAAAAAGCTTATATTTTAGCTTTAATTATACAGATACTATTAGCTTTCTTAAAAAATTTTAAAATAAGTAGTAATCTATTATTTACTAGATATAAAGCGGTACTATTATTAAGAATAGTACTTTTAGAAAGTATATAAGTATTATAATTTTATATAAAATATATACTATTACTTTCTTTTACTTTACTATTTATAATAAGCGAAGGATTAATTACTATATATATAAAAAAGCTAGAAAATTTTAGCTTATTAGACTTCTTATCCTATAAAATATTCCCCTTAAACTATTTTTTTTACTTAAGTATATTGCGAAAAGCTATAAATTTATTAAACTTAAAGCGCTTAAAACGCTTTTTTTTATTTTTTTTAGAAAACGGCGCAGTCCGGTTAATATAAATATTTATTAATACTAACTATAAATAGTAGTATTTAGTAAATTTTTAATAATACTCTTTAAGTCTATAAGGGTATTAGTATAATTTACTCTTATTTTTTAACTATAAGCTATTTAATTAGAGAAACGGGCTTTATTTACTAAGTATTATAAAAATTCTACAGCTTTTAGTATATAATTTAGTAGTTTTATTTTATAATATTACTTAAAAGATTCTTTCTACTTCTATTAAAGAGAGCTCCTTACTTTTAAATATTAATTTTTAAATTTAAGTTATATATATCTACTTTACCTAATTAGGTACTAATTTCTTACTAACGGCAGTAAAAAAGTTAGTAACTACTAGCTTATTTTAAATATTATTAAACTTATATACTTCTACCTTTATATAAAGAGCTTTCTATTTATAATATTATAATTTAAAAACTATTCTTTTATATTCTATATTCTTTAAATAAGTATAGTATTATTATTATATAATATTCTTAGTTACTACGTTAGTAGTTAAAAGCTCTTATTTAAAAAAATAAATAATTAAGTAAGTTAAGATATTCCCTTTAATAGTATAATATATTTAAGTAGCGCTTATAAGCTCTAGAGCTACTATTATACTAATCTAGTTTTAAATATTTATTATTTAGTTTGCTTTAGTAGTATAATTAGTTAAGTAGGCTTAGTATATAGTTATCTTAGTAGTATAGTTGCAGTAAATTCTTATAATTTTAGTATTAAACGCTTTTATAATACGTAAAAGCTCTAGTATTTATAAAGAGTTATTAAGATTATTAACGCTTTTAAGGTTAGAATTAATAAAATTTTATATATAGTAAAGTGTATACTGTATTTTAAATTATATATATTAAGTTAGCTAGCTTACCAAATTAGTAAGTCGGATAGTATTAGTTAGGAGGGATATAGTAGCTTTAAATATTATAATACTTAAAGAATTTTTAGTTATAAGGCTTACTAAGCCTTTAATAGCTAAAGATATAAGTTATTATTTTATATATATATAGATAAGATAATACTCGCTAGGTCTATAAAACTAGAAGTTTATAAATAAAAAGTTAAAGAATTAATTAGAGCTTTAGAAAATAGAATTTCTAATAATTAGGTATATAAGAAAAATCTTCCTTTATTTTTAAAACGCCGGGCTTATAACTATAAAAGAAAAATAAGCTAAAAATTACTAAATTCTAAGATTAAAAAGTAGGGACTATTTATATAAAAGAAAGTGCTAAAAAGCTGTATTATATATACGTAAAGGAGAAATAATCCTTTATTTTAAAGAGCTTTATAAACTAGTAACGTAAGCTCTAAGATATCTTTCTATAATATATAATTTTTTAGAGTATTATATATTATAGGTTAATAACTATACTATTATTTACTTATATACTTTTTTATCTTTAACGGCACTCCTTAACTTAAATTTTTAAAAAAATTTAATAAAAGAATTACTAGCTATTTATTAATATAGATACTTTTACGGTATAGTATATAATAATTATTATAAATTTTTTTTATTAGGTATATTATAAGCTATATAAATATATAATAAAGGTATATATATACTCCTCCTTTTTTAAAACCCCTTCTAGTCGCCCTGAGCTACCACAGCCACACTATTTATTTAATTAGTATATAAATATATAAATATATATATAAAAAGTTTTAATTTTTTTACTAATTTATTTAAAACTAAAGTTTAGTAAAGAGAAATTCTTATAAATAATATTTATATATAATAAGTAAAGGCTAAGTATAAGTCTAACCCTTTTATTATTATAAAATAAAATAGTAATAAGCTATACTGTAATAATTATTTATATAGCCTATAGGTAGTATAAAACTTACTTTATTAGATTTAAAAATAATATAAATAATATTATTTAAATAGTAAAAAAAAGTAATTTTAAATTATAAAAACTTTATATATTACGTAATAGTAGCGTCTTAACGATTTTACCTACTATAAATAATAATTATTATTTTATATCTAACTACTAAGTTAATGTTTTACTAGGTATAGATAGTATTAAAGAGCTATTATTTATTTATTTATAAATAGTCTTTTAAATCCTCTGTCTACTTTATTAATATATAAATACGTACTAATACTTAAACGTATATATATACGTATATATTTATATAATTTAAATTTATACTTACTTATTTCTTTTTTTTATTAACGCGTAGTAGCTACTATATTTATTTTATACTTTACTACCTACTACTGCTATTACTAGCGGCGGTAGTAATAGGTTATTTAATATAATTTAGTAACTACTACTATATTAAGTACTTTTTGTAACTAAATACTATTTATTATTTTAAATATAAAGTCTATTTTTTATTTTTCTACTATCTCTGTTTTATTAAACTTTAATATAAGCTATTACAGCTTAATATCTTATAGTATATTTAAAATATAGTTATTTATAATAATATACTATATTTAGACATACTATACTAGTAGGTATAACTTAATAGTTTTTTCTATTATAATTATAATATACTTATCTTCCTTAGCTCCGGCGAGTACGCGGTACGTAATATTATAATATTTTTTTTTAATATATTAAGGGCTTCTATACTAATTTTAGTATTAATATTATTAATATAGAATTTATTAGCGTGCGCTTATATACGTAATAAGTATTTTATAACTACTTCTACTACTTATATATATAGGTTACTATTAGGTATACCCTTATAAATAAGTATACGAGGCTTAGTTATTATAGTTTTATTTTTATTTTTAAAAATAATTATAATATGCAAAGTTACTATTAGTATACCTATAATATATATTAGTTAACTATATTCTATAAGCTATACTACCAACAATAAATGCTATATTAATATTTATACTAGTATTTATATTAATATACTAAATTCTATCATATAACTTTAATAATAAGTATAACTTTAATAATCGAAAAGTAATAACTATGCCTAGATAACGATATAGATAACTTTAATAATAATAATATAATAAAGTAAATATAATATAGTATTATAATACTATATTAGTCTAGTTTAAAAAAAAAGTAAAGGGAATAATAGTCCTATAGTAATATACTAAACTTTAGTATATTAAGCTATATAGTATAACTATAAGTTTAAATCTAACTAAATTAAAAATATTTTTTACTATTTTTGTATATAATTATTTTTTTAAATATATCTAAAAAAATATTTTTTTTTTAGTTTATACATTTTTTAAACGAATATTTGAATACTATATTTTATCTCTTTTTCTATAATATTACGTAATATTTATTTAAAGTTTTATTTTAATATTTTATACTATTAAAAATACAGCGTAAGTTAAATCTAGTTAAAATCTTACTTATTTAAAATTTTAGTAATAAAAAGTATAAAAATACTAAAAAATAATTATTATAAGTATAAATACGTATTAATTAATATATAATAAATATTAAATTATTTATCTAAAATTAGTATTTAGTAAATAGTCTTATTTAAAACAGAGCTTAAAAACCGAATACTAAAAACTAATAAAATTTAAAAATAAAACTAAAAAAAGTAATACTATATAATAAAACACGCTACTTAAAAGTATTTAGTAATATTATAATTTACTAATTATATTTAGTATAATTTATAATCCGGTTTCTATAACTAAAGAGCTTATTACTATTAATTATTATTTCTTTATAATATATATCTACTATAACCCTAGTGCAACAATATTTTTTATCGTTCTTATACACGCTTATTTTTTAAATGTATCTAGGGGAATAATATTTTTTTAGCCTATATCTTTTTTAGACTAGTGTCTTAACGCTATATATTACCTTTTTTATATTATATAATAACCCTAGTGCTTATTTTTAGTAAATAAACTAAGTATTAGTTATATTACGTAGATAGGTTAAATAAAAATAAGACGGCTATATACGGCGAGCAAAAATAGTTTATTATAGTAAGATTTTAAGTATTTTATATTAGGGTTCGGTAAATCTTTTAAGCTAATAAAAAGTATTAAAACTATTTTAGACTAGCCACTTTTATATAATATTATATAATATTACGCCTCTATTACTATATTCTTATATTTATTTTAAAATTATATATTTTTTCTTCTTTTTCGACATATTAAGTATAAAGATATATATATACTTTTTCTTTTTTAAAACCCCTTTTAGTAGCCCTAAATTACTATAACTACACTATTTGTTCTATTAGTATATAAATATATATATATATATATATTTTCTAACTCCTTTTTACTATTTTCTATTATATATTTTATTACCTAAAGTTTTTCGACACTAAGTATAAAGGTATATATATACTTCTTCTTTTTTAATATCCCTTTTAGTCGCGTACACAGCCATTATAGCTAGTTTTTTTATTTAATTAATATATAAATATATAAATATATATATATACTTATAAAATATTACGTAAACTAATAGAACTATAATTACCTAAATATTTTACTAAAAATATTATATAGATTAAGTCCCTTATTTAATAGCATTATCCTCTAATATAATTATTAAAAACTTTATAAGTTATAAATTAGATAAGCCTCGTATCGCGTTAACCATAATCTATAATAAAATAAATATATATAAGTTTTTTAAATTGCGAAAGAAAGCTACGCTTCTTAAAATATTTTTAAGTATAATTTTTTTTTTTCTTACCTACTAATCTGTAAGGCTTAATAGATTTAATTATTTAACTTATTTTTTTTTAAGTCTACTTACTACTAAAATTTTTTATTTTAAAACCAACTTAAAAAGTTCTAAATAAATTACTTAGTTTTATTTTATAAAAAGTTTTTAGTAATTTTAATTTTAAACTAATTATTTTTTTATTTAAAAAAATCTAAAGATATATATATAACTATAAAATTTAAAATAAAATTATTTTACTAATACTAAATTAATTCCTTTACTTTATTTTATATTCTATTTTTAATAAATGCCGTAGCTACGTAGTATAAGTAGTTTTATAAATTTTACTAAATATTATAAATATATAAATAATATAGTAAAGAAAAACTAATATATATATATATTAAAATTTTTTGCTTTTTTAAAGCCTTTTTTTAGTAAAATTCTAAATTTTAAAACTCTAATAAAAGCTGTATTTAAAAGATATAAAACTAAAAATAACCTACTCTACTAAGAAAGGGGTAGCTAAGAGGGCTAGCCTAATAAAGTATATAAAAGGGACGTTTTAAGCTAGTTTATAAAATATACTAGCTAATTTTATAACTTTGCTAAAAAGTACTAATCTATTTTAAAACTCTATAAAAACTACTAATATAGTTATACTAGCCCTTATAAAACTTTATAGCTAACCGTAAGTTAAATATTAATTTTATAAATAATTTAAGTACCGGCGTAGACTTTAAATATTATTAAAAGTAAATTCTTATATATAAAGAGCTAAAAAAAATAATCTATTAGCTAATATAGTCTCTAAAGTATAGTTTAACCTTAAATAATATTTATAAAAAGTATTTACTACTTAAAATAGTTACTATATTATTTTTAGTTTTATACTATATAAATTCTGTATATAACTATAGGTCTTTAATTAACTAAAAGGGATTACTTTATTATTATTTAATATTAATAAAAATAGAATATAATTTATTTCTATTATATTTAAATATTTATAGTTAAATAAAAAATAGTTTAGGTTTAACTCTATAATGATTTTAGCCAGTAATATATAGTATATTAAAATCTAATAAAATAGTTAAATTATATAGCTTATTTTTAATAAAAATATAAAGTATATAGTTTATATTACTAATTAAGCCTTAATCTATTAAAGCGCTTATTATAAAGGGGATAAGTTATAGATATTTCTTATTATTAAAGATTTATAGTAGTATTTAAAATATAAAAAAAGAGTAGATTACTATATAAAGTAACTATAAAGGAAAAATAAGCTACAAATTACTAGATTCTAAGATAAAAGAATTAGAACTACTTTTATAAAAGAAAGTACTAAAGAGCTATATTATATATATATAAAAGAGAAATAAATTCTCTATTCTAAAGAGTTTTATAAACTAGTAATATAAACTCTAAGGAATCTTTCTATAATATACCACTTAGTTAAACTAGTAAAAATAGCTTAACTATTTAAGTAATTTAAAATTAACTTTTTTTAAACTCGTAGTAGCTGCAGAATTAATTTTAAAAAAAGTCTTTTTAAGTAAATTTTTAGAAGGTAGCGTTACTAGATAATAGAGCTTTAAAGTAAGAAACTAATTATAATAAATATATTAGTATTTAGTAGTATAGATAGCGTTTATATAATTTTTTTACTAACTTTTTTAAAATAATCCTTACTCTCTTCTTACTTCTTTTTATTATTTTTATACTTTTTTATTCTATGCGTATTGTATCTAAACTTTTTTATTTAATTTTATTTCTCTTAATAGCTCTTTAAGATTTCTAATTATTATAAGTATTATAAGTTAATTATTTATATTACTACTACTATAGCTATAGTAAGCTATAATAATATTTTTATTTTTATTTTTTTTAGAATTTTTCTAGATTTTTAAACTTTAATTTCTTCTCTTAAAAGCTTTACTAATTTTTATTTAATAAATAAAAATAAGATTTTCTAATTCCTATTTTAACGTAATAGTTAATAGCCTAAATATAGTTAAGAGTAATTAGTATTTTAAGTGTATTAAGTATACTAAGATTAGTAAAGAGCTAATAGAGTCTAGTTTTTTAGCTTCTAACTTTTTACTTAATACTATGTTTTAGTCTATAATTACACTCTATAAGAAGTAAGTAGAAAAGAAGAAAAATAAGTATTATAAAATATATAAATAATAGATAGTTAAGTAGAGATAAAACGCTATTTAGCCTTAGCTTAAAATTTTTATACTATAATATTTAATAACTCTCTCGCTTCTTTTATAAGAAGATATATACCTACTATAAGCTAAAAACAAATTATTCTAAGTCTTCGCTTTATAAAAGTTTATTTAGTCTTTTAGTTTCTATTTTAATTTTATCGTTTTTTTAATTTCTAAAAAATATTCTTTTTATACTATTATTTAGTAATTCTAATAATCTTTTTAGTTTAATATTTATATTATACTCTATAATAGCTCTCTATTAGTTAGTTTTTAAGTATTTAAATACTATATAGAAAGCTTAACGCTAATAAAAAATTTAGTAAGCTTTTAAAATTATTAATTCTATTTAGGCTATTTCTTTTATTTAATTTTTTTAAGTATAGGACGCTATCCGCGCCCTTTTTAATTTAGCTTTTTTAAGCTCTATTAGGTTAGGTTTAAAAAATAGGCCGTGCCCTATAGTAAATAAAAGCGAATCTAAAAATACTAATAAAAATAAAAATAGTAAATTATATATTTTTTAAACTCTATTACGCTGTAGACATAAAAATAATATTAATAAAAAATATTTTAAGCTTTTTAGTTTATAGTTTTTCTAAGCTCTATTTATTTTTTTATATTAAAATTAAAAAAGTTATAAATCTATTAAACAGCGTTTATATAATTTAATATTACTAATAAATTATAGGATTAAAACGTCTTATATTTTACTTTTATTATTTAGGTAGTACGCTATCTAGTAAAAGTAATAAAACCTATTATAATACTAAGAAGTAAAGTTATTATTACTAGGCGTATAATAGTAGATATAGCTGTAAACTAATATATCTACTAATATTTTAATTTAAAAAATTTAAAAAAAATTATATACTTACTATTATAGTTCTATTTATATATAAAAAATTACTAAGCGTTTTTTATTCTACTATAAACCGCTCTATAATAATAAGGCAAAAGAGATTATTTATAAAGAGGTATAATTTTTTTAATTTACTTTTTTTAATTTTTGCTAACGTAGATTTTATAAAAAATAAAGCTTAATAAATTATAAATAACTATTAAATAAATAATTAAAATAGATAAGAATTTGGACGGTAACGCTATAAATAATATTTTTAAGAAAATTATTTTACGCTGCGCTTAAACTATTTTAAAGTTTAGTAAACTAGTAAAATTATTAATCTATTAAGCTTCTCTATTAGGGTTAGTATATAATTTTTATTATTTTATTATTCTTTTTACTTTTTTATTATAAAGTTTTTTTAAACGGTACGGTTTTAAATTATTATTATAAATAGTAGCTTATAAGCCATTTAATATTTAATTTAAAATATATTATATAATATTATTATATAACTTTTTAAAATTATCGCTTAGTAATTTTTCCTTTTATATTCTTAAAATTTAATTATTTTTTAAATTTTTAAAATTACTAAGTTATAAAAGCTTTTATTAATTTATTAGCTAGTATATTACTTATCTAAAAGGATTTAATTTTAAAACTTTTTTTTTAAATATTTTTAGCGCAGTTATATATTCTGTATATTTATATAGTATAAACGGGTAGTTATATACTTATTTTTATTTATAACTAGCCTAATTATTTACTAATTATTATAAAATATACGCTACGTAACTTTAAGATCTAAAATAAGTTTTTTAAAAAAGCGCTTTAGAGTTATTATTTTTTTATTTATATACTTAAGCGCGAAGAGGTCTACTTTAATAGTTAATATTATAATAGTAGTCTATTTAGTAGTTTTTTAAATAATTATACTACTAAATAATATAATAAAATAGCTATATAAAGATTATTTACTTATTAGATTATTTATATATAAAGCGTTTAAATAGACTATAAGTTTTAGACTCTTATATATTCTATATTAGATTACTTAAAAGCGTAATCTATAAAAAAATATAATTATATATTTTACTATAGTAAAATACTCTTTACTTAAAGTAATTAAAAAATAAAAAAGTTTTAAAATAGTAAATAGTATATCCGGTTATATTATAATTATAATATATAATATAGATCTAATATACTTTTAATATATTTTAATTTTAGCTTTTATTACTTCTTCTTTATTCTTAACTATCTTTTTTAATAATAAAGGCGTTAGTAAAAAGAGGACTAAATTAGTTATTTTAAATTTTTTTATAATCTTTTTAATATATAAATTATAAATTAGTGTAATTATTTAATTTTTTTAATTTCTAATTATTTATATTTTAAAATACTATTTTATAACTCTGCGTATTTTTATGTTATATATTTCTAAAAGCTTATTACGTAGTTTAAAAGTATTTTATTAATAAATTTTATAATATAAGAATAGAATATTATCTATATAAAAAAGTATAAAGATTTTATAATTTACGTTAAAGAATAAGTAAACCTCCTTTTTTAAATAGATAAGGCTAAGCTTAACTAAAAAAATTAAAAAAAATTTTATATTATAGTATAGGTAAGTCGCGTAGGCTATATAAGGCTTAGTTAATCTTTATATAGCTATCTTTTTATTTATAACTATTAAATAATTTATACTATACTAGATTTAAGGGACTAATTAGTATATTAAAAAATATACTAATTGTATTAAGTTATAAAATTTTTAAATTAAATTCTATAATAATTACTATAGCTATATAAAAACAGCGTACTATAAATATTATAATATATATTAATAAAAGCGTATGTTTTAACTAGAAGTTATCTCTAATAATAAAATTAGTTTTATTTTTTATAAAATAACTATCCTAATTAAACTTATAGGTAAATACTTATTTAAGTAAAAATAAATATTTAGTACTATTAAAGCGTATAACTACTTACTAAGTTTGCTTTTTAAAAAGTATAGTTTATTTTTTATATATAGTCTAGTAAAAGAATACACTAAATAAATATAAAAAGATTATTTTTTATATTACTAGTTTTGTTTAGAAGCTTATCGCGGTATATATAAACTTTATTTTAAAATATTATTTTTTAAAGGCCCTATTCTATAAAACAGCTTAAATTATAATATTAATAATTATAAGCTTTTTATACTCTTTTTATATAACGTTTATACTAAAAATAAATATATTTATAAAATTATACTAAAGGTAGCTATTTATACTATAAAGTAAAATATTTATAAGTTTTGTATTACGTGATAGCTTACTCTTTAGGTTATAGTTTAATAATATATATATACTAAATAAGTTTTTATCTCTACCCCTTAGTTTATTAATATCTTTAGAATTTAACTTACGTTACTTTTAGCTTTATTAAATAGTTAGGCTATAGTCTTTTATAAATCCCTACGTTCTATAAGTAAGAGTATTAATTATTTTATTTAATAAAAGGAGTTTTATATTACTAATTTAAGTAATAGTATTAAATAAGCTTTTACCTACTATTTAAAAATTTTATAGACTTTTTATTTTAGACTATTTTACTTTTTTACTAAATTATATTTTATAAAAAATACTAAAGTATTTACCTTTTTTAAAGTTTATACTCTTAAGTTTTGTAGACTCTAAAGTAGGCTAAAAAGAAATTAGATTAATATTTATATTATATAATATATAGATTTACAGCTATTAATTAGTTATACTAATAGCTAATATATATACTACTTATATAGAGCTTTATTTACCTAACTAGCTAAAAAAATAAAATAATATCTGCGCTAAAGTACTTTAAAACTATTACTTAATTTACGTAATATTTTTACTAATTTCTAATTTATTAAAGTTATAATCTTATATATAAAAAATTATATTAAAAATTTTACCTGTATCTATAACTTTAATAGTATATAAAATATTTATAAACTTTATAGCCTCTTTTTATAAGATAGGCTAATCTTTCTTTCCTATATAAAAAACAGTTTTATTAAATATAATATTACGTATTGTAATAATTTAGTTAAGTAATAGTATATATATTTTATAAATATTAAAAGCTACGTAACTAACTAAATATTTAATATAAATATATAGATATATTTTAAATTTATATTTATTACGTTCGGCTATATAATCTCTATTTAGTAGATATATATAATAATTATAAATATATATATTGTTTTAATCTAGGCGTAAATCTGCTATTTAGTATTTTATAAGTTTAAATTTATAGTAAATAGAAATACTGTCTAAACTAGTTATCAGAGATCTTATTTAAAAATTATATATTATTAAAAGATACCGGACTAATATTATAAAGCGCTATAATTACTTTTATAATTTTTAGCTAAAGCTTTTTTAGTAAGTTTATACTAAGTTTTATAGTAATAGCTTTATTAATAATTATTTAACTAATATATTTAGCTCTGCTATTTAGCTTATAAGTATAAAAAAGTAGTATTTTAATACTTATACTAAGTTTTTTTATTTATTTTTTAAACCGTAATTTTCTATACTATAAATAGGTAATAATATTATTATTTTAAAAGATTTTTATAATTTTAAATTTATACTAGGTATATACCGACGTAGTAGAACTTAAAAATACTTTTATAAATTTTAAAAATAACTCTACTAATAGACTATATACATAAATCTTTCTATTATAGTTATTTTTAATTAATAATATCTACTACTCTCTAAGCCTTTCTTTAGACATATATAAAAAATTTTATAAAATACGCTAGTATAATTATAGTAATTTTTTTTTAAGTTTTTAAAAAATTACCGAAGCTGTATATATAAAAGAATATTATTTATAATATATATACTTAGTACCTAAAATATAAATATTTTATATTTTTTAAACTATATAATATAAACCTTTTTAATTTAAATATTCTATTTTTTAGTACAATATATCTTTAGTATTAATACGTAGATATATTAACTATAAATAAAACTTTTAATAGACTAGTATTATACTCTAAACTAAAAAATAGAAAGATAGAGACTTATATTTAATAAAAATAAAATTATACTTATAGGGGGACGACATTGGGAAAAGTGTAGTCTAAAAGGTTACCTTTTTTAAAATAATATAACTTTTTAGTTATAGGGCGTAAAAATACAAAAAAAAATCCTATTTTAAAGAGAAAGCCTAGCTTAATCTATTTACCCTATTAGGGGTTGCTTAGTAAGCCCCTAAGGGGTAAAAAATGTTTAGTAAATGTAAAGAATTTTTAGGCCTATATTTTAGACTAGTATAACTTTTTATGTAAGATATAAAATTTTGTTATTTATATATATATTATAATAGTAGTTATAATATATAAGTATATAAAATATTTTTATATATTTATATATTATTTATATAACTATATATAAAAGTCACTGTTTTAAATTTCTAATAATAAACTAGTAATAATAAATTACTAGTACTTAGTATAGAAGCCCTTAGCTTCTATAACTGCCTTATAATAGTTAGAAAGAAATAAAATAAAGTTATTAATATCTTTTTGTAGTATATTCTACTACTTTTTATTAATAACTCTTTTAAAGGCTTCTATACTTTATAAACTAAATCCTATACTTAAATTAGCCTTTTTATTTTTATTTAGCCCTTATTTTAATATACCTTATATATTTTCTATAGGGGCTAAATTAGGGCTATAGGCTGGGTAAGGAAATAGTATAATTTTATTATTTTTAAACTAGTTTAAAACGTCCGTTGTTTTATAAAGGGGGACGTTATTTTATTAAAATTGCTAACCTAGATTAATATTAGTATAAAGTTTATAATTATAGTATAATATAATAATATATATATATATTATTATATTAAAAAAAGAACTAAAAAACCTAGTAAGTTACTTACCCCTTTTTATCTTTAGTTTAACTTTAGGTATAAGGACTTTATTTATATAGTCCTTACTAGTATAAAAAGTAAAAGAATTAGGTATTTTAATAAATACTAAATTACTTTTACCTTCTACCTAAATTGCACTCTAAACTTATACAGTAAGGTCTCGGCCTATAAAATAATTAATATAATTAATATTAAAAAACTAAAACTATAGCCTAAAAATATATAAAAAGTTATTTGTTTTAATATTTTAAAAAGTTAAAATAACTTACTTTATAATTAGCTAATACCTAGTTTTCTTCTAACTCTATTATTACCCCTTTTGTTATAATATTGCCTATTCTCTTGTCCCCTTTTTATTACTAACTTATTAGAAAATATAATATTTTTAAATTTATCTTTTTTATATTTTTTAATTATTTTCTAGCGTATTTTACTGTTTTTTTTAGCGTTTTCTCTGTTAATTATTAATATTTTTTTACTTATATTAATAGAGTAACCCTCCTTTTTAAAACATTTTTCTAATTATCTAGTTAAAATATTTAGATTATTTTCTAATAGTTATTTTTTATTTTTCTTTTTAGGACTTCTGGTTATGTCTCTATTAAGAACTCTTTTATCTTTTTTAGTTAACTTTTTTATACTCCCTTTATAAACTTTTTTTATATTATATTTATTTTCTTTATTTTTATTTTTAATTTATTATATAGTACTATAAATAGTCCTAGAAGGCTTTTATAAAGTAGAAATAATTATAGAAATAAGAGTATTTACTTTTAAAAGTAAATTAATTTTAGATTTAAGTTTTAAAAATTTTGGCTCTATTTTAAGGAAATAGGAGTTTACGTTTATAAAAGTTAAATAATATTATTATATACTATAATATTAATAATATATTACGTAAGTAGTAATTATATAAGTCTTAGTAATATTTTTATAATTAATATAATTATATTATTAGATTACTAATATACTTCGAAAATATAGTTACGTGACCTATACTAAGCCTAAAAGAGTATAGTTAAAATTTTAGTTAAATATATTTACTAACTAAAATGTTCTATGAACCTAAAAAAGGGGCTAAAAAATTTATTATATTTAGGTAATTTTAATTTATTATAGGTAATATATATTACGTAACTAAAATCCGAATATAAATCTCTATTATTTACTCTTTAAAACGGTATAATTCACCTATTTTTAGGCTTAGTAATTAATTTTATATTAATTTTTAAAAAAGATAACTGTTTAGATTACACTGTTCCTAATGTCGCCCCCCTGTATAAATAAATATTATAAGTATAAAACTTTATTCTAAAGATTCTATACATAGTATATTATTTAAACTTAAGTACTAAAGTCTTTTATTATATAGGCGAGCTTTAAATACTATATTTAAATAAAAATCTTTCATAATAGCTATATTTTTAATATAAAATTTTTTATAAAATTTTCGTTTCGGCTATTTAAAGTATTTTTAATTACTTAAATTTTTATACTAAAAATTAGAAAAGCTTATATTTTAGTTTTAATAGTATAAATACTATTAGCTTTTTAAAAAATTCTAAAATAAGTATTAATCTATTATTTACTAAATATAAAACAGTACTATTATTAAAAATAACATTTTTAGAGAGTATATAGATATTATAATTTTATATAAAATATATACTATTACTTTTTTTTAATTTACTACTTATAATAAATAAAGAATTAATAACTATATACTAATAAGCTAGGAAATTTTAGCTTATTAAGCCTTTTATTCTATATACTATTCCCCTTAAACTATTTCTTTTACATAAGTATATTATAAAAAGTTATAAATTTATTAAGTTTAAGGAGCTTAAAGAGCTATTTTTTTTTTTAAAAAGTGGCGCGGTGTAACTAGTATAAGTACTTATTAATACTAGCTATAAGTAGTAGTATTTAGTAGGTTTCTAATAATACACTTTAAGTTTATAAGAGTTTTAGTATAACTTACCTTTATTCTTTAGTTATAAGCTATTTAATTAAGAAAATAGGCTGTATTTACTAAGTATTATAAAATTCTAAAGCTTTTAATAGTTAATTTAATAGCTCTATTTTATAATATTACTTAAAAGATATTTGTTACTTTTATTAGAGAGAGCTTCTTACCTTTACAGGGGAGTGACATTTAAAAAAAAGTACTTAAAAAATTACCTTTTTTAAAATAATATAACTTTTTAGTTATAAGGCCTAAAAATATAAAAAAAATACTATTTTAAAAAAAAAAGACTAGCGTATTCTCTTTACCTTATTAAGGGCTGCTTAGTAAGCCCCTAAGGAATACAAAAAATTTAGTAAATATAAAGAATTTTTAGGACCCTACTTTACGCTATTATAACTTTTTATTTAAGTTGTAAAATTTGCTTATTTTTATATATATAATTATACTACCTATAATATATAAGTATATAAAATATTTTTATATATTTATATATAAAAGTTAGTTTTTTTAATTTTTAATAATAAACTAGTAATAATAAATTACTAGTATTTAGTATAATAGCCTTTAGTTTCTATAACCGCCTTATAACGGTTATAAAGAAATAAAATATAGTGATTAATAACTTTTTATAGTATATTTTACTACTCTTTATTAATAATTTTTTTAAAGGCCTCTATATACTCTAAACTATTTTCTATACCTAAATTAGCCTTTTTATTTTTAATTAGCCCTAATTTTAATAAACTCTATATATTTTTTATAGGGGCTAAATTAGGACTATAGGCTAGGTAAGGAAATAGTTTAATTTTAATATTTTTAAACTAAGTTAAAATATCCCTAGTTTTATAAATAGGGACGGTATCTTGTTAAAATTGTTAACCTATATTAATATTATTATAAAGATTATAATTATAATATAATATAATAATATATATATTATTATATTATTATATTATTAAAAAAACGAGTAAAAAAAATTATATAATTTACCCCTTTTTATTAAGGGTTTAAGTTTAGATATAAGAACTTTATTTATATAGTCCTTACTAGTATAAGAAGTAAAAAAATTAGGTATTTTAATAAATACTAAATTACTTCTACCTTCTACCTAAATTATATCCTAAACTTATAGGATAATATCGTGGCCTATAAAATATTTAATATAATTAATATTAAAGAACTAAGACTATAGCCTAAAAATATATAAAAAGTTATATATTTTAATATTTTAAAAAATAAAAATAATTTACTTTATAATTAACTAACAGCCAGTTCTCTTCTAACTTTATTAATACTCCTTTTTTTATAATACTTCTTTTTAGCCCTACCCCTTCATATTACTAACTTCTTAGAAAATATTATTTTTTTTATATTTATATTATTAATATTTTTTATATTTTTTTTTAGTATATTTTACTCTTTTTTTTTGCATTTTCTTTATTAATTATTAGTTTTTTTTTACTTATATTAATTATATATCCCTCCTCTTTTAAAACCCTTTATAATTATCTTTTTAAAATATCTAGATTATTTTCTAGTAGTATACTTTTATTATTTTTTTTAGAACTTCTAGTTAAGTCTCTATTAATAACTTTTTTATCTCTTTTAGTTATCTTTTTTATAGTCCCTTTATAAACTCTTTTTATATTATAATTCTTTTCTTTATTTTTTTCTTTATTTTTAATACGTTAGATAGTATTATAAATAGTCTTTTTAGGCTTTTTTAAAGTAAACATAATTATAGAAATAGAAGTATTTGCTCTTAAAAGTAAATTAACTTTAAATTTAAATTTTAAAAGCTTTAGTACTATTTTAAAAAAAATAGGAGTTTTAGTTTATAAAAGTTAAAAGATATTATTATATATTATAATATTAGTAATATATTACGTAACTAGTAATTATATAAGCCTTAGCAATATTTTTATAATTAATATAATTTTATTATTAGATTACTAATATATATTAAAAATCCAGTTACGTGACCTATACTAGGCCTAAAAAAGTATAGTTAAAATTTTAGTTAAATATAGTTACTAACTAAAAAGTTATAGGAACCTAAAAAAGGGATTAAAAAATTTATTATATTTAGATAATTTTAATTTATTATAAGTAATGAATAGGACGTAACTAAACTTCTAATATACATCTCTATTATTTTCTCTTTAAATCGGTATAATTCACGTATTTTTAGGCTTAGTAATTAATTATATATTAATTTTTAAAAATAGTAACTTTGTAGAGTACTCTTTTTTAAATATTACCCCCCTGTAAGTATTAATTTTTAGATTTAAGTTATACATATCTATTTTATTTAATTAAGTACTAATTTTTTACTAATAGCAGTAAAAAAGTTAATAATAATTAATTTATTTTAAATATTACTAAGCTCGTATACCTCTGCCTTTATATAAAGAGTCCTTTATTTTTAATACTATAGTTTAGGAGCTATTCTTCTATATTTTTTTTTAAATAAGTATAGTATTATTATTATATAATCTTCTTAACTACTATACTAGTAGTTAAAAGCTCTTATTTAAAAAAATAAATAATTAAGTAAGTTAAAATATACCCCTTAATAGTATAGTACGTTTAAATAGCACTTATAAATTTTAAAATTACTATTATACTAATTTAGTTTTAGATATTTATTATTTAGTTTATATTAGTAGTATAGTCCGTTAAATAAACTTAGTATATATTAATTTTAGTAGTATAATTATAGTAAATTCTTATAATTTTTATTTTAAACGCTTTTATAATTCGTAAAATCTCTAGTATTAGAGGAGGTTTAATAAAATTATTAATACTTTTAAGGTTAGGGTTAATAAAATTTTAAATATTCTAGAGTATATACTATACTTTAAGCTATATATACTAAGTTAGCTAGCTCGCCGAATTAATAATATAGATATTATTAGTTAGAAAGAATAAAATAACTTTAGATATTATAACGCTTAAAAAATTATTAGATATAAAACTTACTAAGCGTTTAATAACTAAATATATAAATTATTATTAATACATAAATAAAATAATACTTACTAGATTTATAAGACTAGAAACTTTTAAATACAAAATTAAAAAATTAATTTAAGCTTTAAAAATAGAATTCCTAATAATTAGGTACGTAAAAAAAATCTGTCTTTATTTTTAAAACGCTAAGCTTATAATTATAAAAAAAAATTAAGCTAGAAATTACTAGATTTTAAAATTAAAAAATTAGAACTACTTTTATAAAAGAAAGCGCTAAAAAGCCGTATTATATATATATAAAAGAGAAATAGAACCTCCGTTCTAAAAAGCTTTATAAGCTAGTAATATAAACTCTAAGAGATTATCCCGTAACAGTAACTAATAAAAATATAGTTAATATAGCAAGATACTACTACTATAAAATAGTTTATATAAATAGACAATTAACCTTCTCTAGATCTTACGCTCCGCTCTCGGTTAATCACCGTCGCCGCTCTACTTAGGCGCTAATCGCCCTCGGCTTACCTACTGCTCAGGTTACTCACCCGTGGCTCAGTTACATTTATACATTTTATTTTTCCAACTAATTACGCCTAGATACGAGCCCAAGACATCTTTACATCTTTTTATTAAGTCTAGACAATAAGTGCTTGCGGACCTGTTTTGGGCCCTAGATTCCAAACAGGGCCCCCAGGACCAAATCTAGGCCCTCCCCTAAAAAAAGACCATCACTACGTGTCCTCCATATCCTCGACGGAAATGAGCGTTTCATCCATTTAATTATACTGCTGCCTTGGTCCAAAACTATATAAATTCTTCCCGTTCAGCCTACCTGACTACCTAACTACCATTTCACTTTTACACTCACTTTACTCCATCTGTGTGTTCTAGGCTGAAGTCCTCTTAATACCTTCATTTCATTCCGAATTCCCTCTCCCATACTGCACACTTCTTGCACTCCATTTTACTAAACCTCAATGCTAAAGAAAAAGTCGCCCGAGGCCCACTTTAAGCTCACCCGTCAGAACGGGTCCAAGGAGAAGAACGACACTGTTAACGGAGAAGAGGTCCAAAAGAAGCTTTAACCAAAAACGGAGCGGAACTATGACCGTGCTTTAGCGCTATGGCGTCAGTAAGTTTATTATCTAGTATCCAATGTGAACATATTCCTTAATAGCTAAATTCTATTCCTAGTTACGAAACTTTACACCCAGGAGCCAGTCCACGCAATGTTGAAACATCTAAGGATTTTGTAAGGAGCCTTGCACTTGGAATTAAGGGTTCCTACGGTATCTTTAAGCCAGGCAAGTAGACAGTTGTTCAATATTATAAAGACTTTACTGCAGCCTGGAGGCGTGGCCATGAACCAATAAGCCCTAATGTAACGATTTCTACCTTAAATGTGAGTAGGGGTGCCCTCTTGGTTTTTAAAGGCATAATTATTCACAGGTAGTTGCAGTATATTAAGTACGTATTGTACTATGAGCTGGGGCTCCCAGAGAGAAAACGACTAAGGAGATATGGTACAATAGTTCACTTTCTTCATTTAGGGACACAGCTTTAGAAAAACGATTAGTTCGCGTTTCAAAAGCCAGGAAAGAGAGTTACGATGTGGGCTCTAATTATGGACTGCGTTTTCAGTTCTACCAGAATAGGAGAATACATCGAGTCCACATGCCGCTTAGGCACTCGTAGGGGCCTATATTATAGGGTAAGTCCTATTAACAGTCTCCAGCAACTTTAAGACTAATGTTGCTTTAAAGGACATAGTCTTTGGAATCTTCCGTAATGAGAATAGCGATGCCGAGTTTGGATTAAAACTCATACGAGACGCAAAGAACATGACATATACCCCCCATAAAAGGTACAGACCTGCACTGTTAAGCCCTTTCACTACGCTACATGGCTGATATTAGAACAGGCCAGAGCACTCGTTTAATGAAGGTTCAGATAATTAACCGCTGTTCTGTAATCTCCAGCTATTTCACCTCGCCAATTTCATTGCAGAAGGAGCGTTAAGGGATTATAAATCCATTAATGACATTAATGGGCTCCTAGACCTCTAACCTCCAGAAGATGAGATGTTTCAGATTCAATGGGACCCCAAAGTTCTTGACAAGCCTTTCTTCCAAGGGAACAACGGGAAAATGGAGACAGCTAATTCTTTTCACAGACACCTGAAAGAATTAGGGTTGCGCACAGGTTATAGTTATCCTCCAACCGTGCATGATTTTCGAGCTGAGGGCCTTTTCCTTATCGGTAAGTTTGTAGATCTAACTCTTATTATCAGCTACTAACTAGGCGTACTTGTAGATAAAAACTATACCCTGAGTCAAAGAATAAAACACGGTGGGCAGAGAGATGAGGACACGTACCGTAACTACTATGCGCTAAACGATGCCGGAACCGACGGGAAAGGGAGCTATTTAGGCTGCAAAAAGCTCCGCACGCTGGTATTAGACCGCTTCCGCGCAATAACCTTATCACGCAATCCTGAGCTGTGGCAGTCGTTGCCGGCCGAGAAACGGCATGAGCTCGAGAATACGCCTGACTTTATGAGCGTCGAAGCGGAAATGGAGGTTCTTTCTTTGGAATCAAGGGACGAGTCCGAGACGAGAAATAAAAAGAAGGAGCTGCAATTCAAGAAAAGGAAGTTGATCTGGGAGGAGCTCCGTAAATGCTAGGAGTCGCAGCCCATCAAACCCACAATCAAAACGGGAACCAGTGGAGGCGAATTGGCGGGCCATCATAGGACAATATTCCAGCGCGTGCGCAGACTAATGCCAGAACGGGATCGTCTCACTTCTAACTTGTTTATCGTCGCCCCTATCCGTAGTGATGTAGGCCGAGCCGCCCTTCGAGATTTGATTGCGCTCTGCCAGCAAGAGGACGAAATTGCATTTCGACAGGGCTTAGAGCCTGAAAACTGCCAATGTTCGAAGACAGACGCTATCCGTAATATTGACAGGTATGTGAAATTTTGCCCCTTCGTATAATTAAAGCTGATACGGACCCCCCTAAAGCAAACCGGCTGCAGCAAGATGGCGGCATATATACGGCTGCTATCGGAAACGCCTTTAAGTGAACCATGATTTTGCAGAGTTCTGTTTCCTCTGCGACGAGTGGACGATCAGTAAAGAAGCATGGGACGCCCATTGTCAAACTCACTTGAATAGCCCTAAAAAGATCCCAATTCAGTGCAACCCTCTCGTGTATGGTGGAACTCTTGCTTCTACCGGGTATTGCCCCTTCTGCCTTGGGAATGCGTCTCTTCCACCCGCCATAAGAATGCGGCAATTCATCGACCGGGTGGAATGGAAAGACCACATTCACAATCACCACCATAAGGACTTGGAAGACGATAAAGCGCTAATCTGTCCACTACACGCACTCAATTGCTCGGAGGCTTTCGAGTCCCTGAAAGAGCTGAACTTCCACCCCGAGGATGTTCACTGCCTCGATCTCACCAGAAAATCCAAAAGATCTAGTCCTACGGCGGCTGGCGTCAGGCCTACCAAACATAGGAGGCCTAACAGGAATTTCCAGCCAAACATCACGACGGAAGACGCCAAATATGAGTTTGTGGACGAAAGCGACAGATTCTCGGGCAAAGACAGAAGTTTGACACTCACATCTACCATAAGGGCCTCAAGGGCATCAAAACCGATTTCAGATTTTGATATAAGCCGACGCGCAACTAATAGGACGCCACTTTTATCTTTGTGCGGTGATTCAGAGCCGGGTATTCATGAGAATGCTCGGCCAGTAAACGACCAACCGGCAACTTTAAGTATGTGTTGACGGCCCTGAAAAATTGCGAGCTCTAACCAAGGAACAGGCGTTATCGGCATGTCGGAGACTGAAGAAGGACGAGCTAATGATAAGTCGACTAATGCATCTCTCAGCCCCGAGTGTACTAGTCGTGGTTCAGCGAGCTCGGAATGTTCGACACAAATCTCGGGTCTTACGGGTGATCAAAGTGAAAGCTACCATGACACGCCATCATCCTCTTGGAGGGATGGGTCTCAGAACGGTGAGTCCGATTTTGGTGAAGAGTGGGACGAAGATGAGTGGAACGACGATAATGAGTGCGACTATGTTGACAAGTCGGACTATCTAGTCAGCCAATCTCCAACTCGAAGTATGTGCCCATGATATTTGAAGGGACTACCTCTGACTAAGTAATAGACGATTTCTAGAGGCTATGGAAATCCGAGCGAATGAACCAATCAAATAAACTGCAAACTCAGAACTTATCCAACTGAGATATGGAGATGGTCATCCATTAAGCGTCGGCAAGAAATCATTATCCGCACTCCAGGGTCACGAGCATGCTCCTACACTCTGCTCGCAGTCCGAGCCAATATCTCCCACTCAAACGGATGTAGACGACGAATACGAGGTAGAGCAGATTCTCGGGGCTCGTATCTATCGCAGAAAGTTACAATATCAGGTGAAATGGCTTGGATATGAGGATGACCCTGAATGGTACGACGCATCCAACTTTAAGAATAGCCCGCACAAGCTCCGTGATTTCCACATGGCCAACCTTACCCTCCCGGGGCCGCCAAAAAGGCTACATCAGTGGGCCCAATGCTGGGAGGAGGATAGAGATGTTGATGAGCATCCGGATGATAATAAGCCCGAGAGTTTGCACACGAGAGGTGGAATATCGTGAGGCCTGGCAGTGGGTGTTTCTCGAATGAATTGACTAGTTTTGCTGGGATAATATCCGCAATAGTTAGTCTCTCAGCGGTAGTGGAGGAAAGTGGACATGAGAGACTGAGTTGATCGTGAGAAGCTACGGGAGAATGAGCTACATAAGTATACGGTCCAATACACGCTGTAGCAGTGCTGATGTACAGCCGAAGCACTGTTGAAATACAGCCGAGGCATTGCTGATGTACAGCTGAAGCAGACCTAAAGTAAAGCTGAAACACTCGGCAAATCGAACCCGAACCGTAGCCGGTAACAGCCGGCAACATAGTCTCTATTGACGAATCTAAAAAGAAACTACTAGTTTGGAGCTCTTTATCTTATGGGCGGAAGTTTTCCTTCTGGAGTTTATATAGTGGTCGATTTATATCTATAAATTCCCCACATCATCAGAAGTGGATTTCAAAGCAACAAGTTCCATGTATCCTAACGGCTTGTCCACAGTGGGTAACTTAGTAAGGAATTCGTGTGTTCACAGCGTAGCTTACTTTGAATCTCGCCTTTCAATGTCACATAATGTGAAGCTCTCCTTGCAAGGATACAAGGTGACCAGCCGAGGCGCGGCCAGTCGAATGCTGGTTCGCAGTATGGGGCCCATTTTCGTGTTAGTGCAAGATTTGGTCCCCTCGCTGCTATTTTCAACTGCAGGGCCCAGAACTAGGCCCATTCCGAGCACGCACAAATACTAAAGCCCTCATCCAAGTATGCTACGCAAAATTACTGTCTGTAATCCACGTTGAGCCAATAGCAGCATGGGCCCATTTTCATGTCTTTAGTCCAAGATTTGGTCCCTTTCGCTGGTTCTATTTTCAAACGCAGAGCCCAGAACTAGGCCCCTTCCGAGCACGTTGTGGCTTAGCTGTCTTGGCGATAGAACGCCACGCCGTATTCCCACCACGTGGCTTGCAAAACGTTCAAACTTAAATCCATCGTCCCATTGATTAGCTCACTCGATAATATTAAGCTCACGCGTTACGAACCACAAGGGAAAGCATAATTTTACGCTAATGTTATTAAACTCATAATTATAAACGTGAAAATTGTGTTGGCATCACTGCCATGGGCAACCTTGCTACCTTGTGTGTAACAGAGTGGTATCACCACTCACCATCCTTATCAATTCTGATACAACTTACCACGCTCGTTATTTATGTACGATAGCACTCCTTAGCATTTTAGCTTAAATCAATCCAATTCATTCATTTTGAAGACAATATTTATGAGTACTTCCATCTGCCATATATAACCTCCATCAGATTGCTAGACTACGCACGGAGATGGTAATTGACGGCAATTGACGGCCTATCTCATAAGCTCAATGCGACTGTTCATATATGCCGCTCTAGGTAAGGTATGTGACCCAAACCTAGCAACCCGCGTGATTCTGTGACGAGTATATCGTGGAACGAATAGTTCAGTGAGCGACGACACATGCGGCTGTGTCCCATGTGGCTGGTTCAGAGGCGTCCCCGGACTTGTCTCCCCGGAGAGGTGTCCTAGTCAGATTCGTCTCCTGGGAGAGACGTCCCGGGACTTGTCTCCCTGGAGAAATCTCCCAGTCAGATTTATCTCCCCGGAGAGGTGTCCCAGTCAGATTCGTCTCCCCGGAGAGGCGTTCCCGGACTTGTCTCCCTGGATATAAATACAGGTGTTCCCCCCACTTCTTATTTCCAGAAGATAAGCCATTCCTGTCCAGAACTGCTTCACATCACCATTCGGTAATGTATCCTCCTTCCGCAATAAATAGGGTCTTTTCTATTTATCATGGTGGTAGCTTAATGACTGTTCTGTATCTATGTACTTGTCAGGCCTTTCCTGGCCCTCCTTAACTTCTATCTAACGAAATCACTCGTCTACGATTATTATTGGAGTAATATGGACAGAACCGCCCTAAATTACTACAGGAGCCCCGTCCTTATTATTATCTTGGCTGCTTATACTGCCATTAACGGATCGCAGAGTATACGCTTAATATCCGCGCATAGAGTTTTGCCTGCCCACATCTCATGTCGCTCGTCATTCCAGTTCCTGTACTCAAGAAGGATGTGCCGCACTATCTGGCGTCCGAGTCCGCATTGGCATTGGTCCGACTCGGCCTTGTTGATGGCATGGAGATAGGCCGTAGGCCGATCTTGCCGGTACGCATTTATGTGACGACCGAGATGACCGCTCTCCTCTCTAGGCGATGATGATACACGTGCGCGAGGTAACTATACTAGTAAAAGTTAATAGATTTAATAAAATAGTATTAAGGTTATTACCTAGAAGTGTAAACTATAGTTAACAGCAAAAAAGGATATATAAAGACTACTTTATATATATAAATTTTTTACCCGTCCGCTATACTTATATTTATTTATATATATCCTCTACCTCTATTTCTGTGCTTATATTTAATAATAGCTACTTCAGGTATAGTAGTATTACTATTAATTTTAAAAAAGTTTTATAAATATAAACTTTATATTAGTACTTTATTTAACCTAGCTTTTTTAAAAAATTTAAATAACTAGATTATAGGTAACTTTATCGCCTATATTAAAGACGTAAATAAGAATACAGCTAACCTATTTAAAAAATAGATTATTTTATTTAGTATACTTAGCTAAGCGTACTATAAGACGAAATTAGAGTATAATTTTAATAAATATCTATTATACTTATAACTAACTAATTAACTAATTTTAATAAGACTTTTAAGATAATATACTGAAAACGAGTTTTCTATAATTAAAAAGCTTCTTAAAAAGAACTATAAAAGATACCTTATAAAAGACCTATAAAACCTTTTTTATTATAAAGTATTAATAAAATAAAAAAGAATATATTTTAACTTTTAAAGGGTATTAAATACTATAAAAAATACTCTACTATAATCTATACTTAGTATACTAGGCATAGGTTATATTAATATATAGATTATTATAGGAAAATTATTATCGAGATGACCGCTTGTGCGTACCGATGTTTGTCTTCAGGGTCCCTTTTCCGGGCCGCACGCCGGTAACGTCCCTCCTTTAAATGACAATTTGGATCCTCTATCTATAGTTCTGATGACTGTTCTGTGTATCCCTCGTGCGTCTGATTTAACACTATCGCGGCTGCACCTACATGGCCGCTGACGGCACTTGCATCGGTATAGTGCTTCTTTAAAAGAACGTAAATTGAGAAATGGAACAAAATGAGGATCAGTATTAAAATGCGTCTTGGCCAGCTAGCGTAATAACTATCAGACGGTTGTAGCTTCGTTAGGGATCCATTTCTGCTCCCTCACTTTTCCAGACTTTGTTTTTGAACTTTCCCATGATATGATGTCATTATGCCTAGCCGCCCAGATGGGTACTTTTTTATTTATAAAACAAACCAATAGGGAGCTTTAGAACTTCTTAAAAATTTGGACGCCATTGCGATTCGCTCGGCCATGGAGGAGCCGTTTCATCATGTCGCTGGAGCCCAAGGCCCGATTTTGGGGCCTACACTGTGCCACGGAATGAATCGCGTCAATGGCATGTAATTGGTGGCGCCGGAACGCCTTGCAAGGGTACACCCAGTCCTGCAGGGTACGTAATACAACCGACTAACTCCCAAAACTTGTACCCATTCCGTTACGCGCACCGAGAAAATTCGAATTAGAAAGGGGACCACATCTGGGCCTGCGTATACTATTCCAGTACCACCTGTCGCAGTTCTAAGAGCTGGGCAGCTAACATGGTCCGCATTGCCAAAAGAGGTTGCTCAAGGAGCAGAGAATCGGGCCCATGAGCGTGTACATGTCACGAAGTGGCTTGGGTCAATCCTCACAGTAACGTTATTCGGTCTTTAGCAAACCGTAATTCTTAAACCCCTTTTTTTGAGGTTCTAGGTCTCTTGTCATCAATCCGGCGGGCGCAAAAGTGGGTTTGTGACGTTATCACAGTCTGATAATTGCGCACGAACGCGAGAATCAACAGGTCTCCAAAACATTTTGGTACCAAAATATTAATGTTAGGCTAATTTACTTTCCCCCAAACTCCATAATTCGTGCCTTGCTTATGTCAGCCTCCTTCTCCCAAGAATTGTCGCCGCCTGGACCTTTCCATTCAACAAGGTATTCCGTCCTCCCGTGTCGAATCCGCTTTCCCAGCAATCGCTCAATCCCAAAATGGTTCCCTTCATAACTCGCCTCGAACTCGTGGATTAGCTCAGCACCTATGTTTCTCTGTTTCTCCCATGTGCTATCCTTGATGGCAAAGCCCTTCCACTTCACCAGGTACCAAGTCGTTCCCCCTCGCTTCCATTTGCCAAGCAACATCTCGACTTCCCATATGTTTTCCTCGGCATCTATCGGGACCGGCTGGTTTGTTACTTGATTGCAAGAAAAACCAGTCATTAGTTCCCCCTTGTGTCCGGTCTCGGGTTCAATTGTCTGGGAAGAGTCCTCGGGTAGAGAGCACAGAGAGGTAGTACAGGAATCCCAAATACTGCTTTCTTGACTCTGGTAACCTGAAGAGCAACTACTAAGTGGTTGACCGTAGGTGGGCATCATCATCTCAGGTGCCGATTCGGGACTCCCGAGTTCGTGCCGTGGTAGGTTATGGGCGGTAAATTAACTCCATGGCGACAAGAGCTTCGGCTCCGTGAACGGTTAGATGAACGAGCAATCGTTCCGAACATGGAACAGGGGCGAGCCAGCCGTCGATTCGAAGTACGACTGAAATGCATATGAGGGATGTTCGAAACTCTGTACTGGTAAAGGTATCTCGTGAGGGAAAAAAGGACTGCCCATAGCAAACGTATGCTCCATCAGTGGTCTTTGTTCGGTCAGCAAGGCGCCCGTTGCGGCCGGTTGGGAACAATGGGGCGGCGCGCTTCTCTCCATGGCTTCAAGTTGGATGTCGAAAGAATCCCATTGTTCATTGAGAGGTAGGCTACTCGACTCAGGCACCAAAGGACAAGGTCCTTCTTTGTACCGATGAGAGGGCTCTGAGTAACCCATGACGGGGAAAGGTGGCCAATTTTGACCAGGGATAATCTGCTGCGTTGATTCCATTATGAATGAATATGAAAGAAGTGTCCGTACTCGCGTCGAACTTTGGTGTGGATGGTAGAGAGGTCTGTACGTTGGAGTTGGACTCGGAACGAAGAGCTTGTGCAGGTCAACGAAGCACCTTACTTATATGTATGCCAGTGACCACGACATGTCAATAGGCCTTGATCTACCCATAGGCTCCTGTCTCAAGGCTGATTTGGCATGAAGACCTCATTCCAGACTGCAAGGACATGTTGCACCCATGGAGCCTAAGATGCCTTGGCTGTGCTTCCGAACTATCTCGCAAAACCACAGTCTGGGGAACGCATGAGACCGATGATGCTCATGATGTCTACTAGACCAGGATTTCCTTGATAGTTTATCAGCACCCTGTAGGACTCAACTTCGCGACCGAAGGATTCGGGCAATGCCATGGAGAGGCCTCCCCTTCACTTTGCCTATCGGGAGGTGCGATGGGTCACCGACTGACGCGCGGCAGACCAGAACCAAGACGGTACCTGTGGCTCGTGCAACTTGCGTAGCTTTTCGGTCTACCAAAGCACCGCTACTGGACTTCGTCTTATCGCTTTGCTTCTTGCTGAGCCTAGTACGATCCAGAGTTGTCTCCGTTCGTTTGTGAAGGCCTGGCAGTCTCGGATAACGTATTCTCTTATCATTCTTACTCCTGTTCTTCCACAGTGCCAACAAGTCTCTAATTCTGCTTTATAGAGTTTATACAACCACACTGCAGGTAGAAAGCTGTCAAACTTCAGCTGGTAGTATCGAGCCGCGAGTCGCTTAGGGGCTTTCATAGCCGTATAGTCGATGTCAAGCGCTCGGGGCCGGTATTCTCTGACGTCTCAACATCTCTCTCCGAACCAGGCTTTGGCGGAGTCCGTTCTCCGGACTGTTATTTGTCTTCGAACGTAGGCTACAGATATAAATCTTTCGTTCACCTTTAGTTAACGGCGGGCTGCTGCTTCTTTGGCCGTTTTATCCGCGCGCTCGTTTCCTTCGTTACCGCTGTGTCCTGGCACCCAGTGGAGTTCCACCAATGTTCCTCCCTCCCGTAGGTCCTTAGCTCTGTCTAGTATCCGGTCCACTAGCCATTGCCCGTTCTTAATATCGGTCGCGTTGCTAATTCGAGAGAGGCCGCCTTTGCCTTTTAGAACTGACAGGAATTCCACATAACAAACTCCTCCGAGATTCAGTCTAGGAGAAAATGCAACACAAATCCAATAGCACGTTTCTCTGGGTATCTCTCGTCATCAAAGAGCTCAAGGACGTAATAAGCCCGGAGGCATTACAAGTCCTTGACGAAGTCCCTATAGAGTTGAATGACGTATATCATCAAATAATAGAGCAGATCAAACAGTTGCGGCGCCAATATCAAGAGCTTTGCTGGCGAGTTCTCTCGATCGTCATCACTATGTACCGCCCATTATGCCTGCAGGAACCCCATGCCTTGTCCGGCTTGCCTGCACAAGCCTACAACGTAAATCAGTCCACTGCAACAATTGTAAAGATGTGTGGCTCATTCCTCACGATACAAGATGGTGATGTCTAAAGCGAATTTTTAGCCTGCTTCGAGCAGCAGCAGAACAACAGCTCACCATTCGGTTCATCTGGGTACCAGAACACTCAGGCCCTCTGGTGGGGCTTTGAGGCCTCTTCATACTGCTTCCTCTTGCGTAAGAGGCAAGCGAGATTATAAACAGAAGTCAACGTGCTACAGTACTGACCACGTCTAGGCCTGTGATTCTGTAAGGGGTGGCAGCACAAGTACTGCGAGGATTGTAGACAGAGTAGTGAGCCCCAAAGAGATGCTATTGCCTCACGTGTAGAACAAAAGAGTAATGACAGCTCCACTGCATAAGATCCAAGAATCTGGAAGATGCCCTGCCTAGCGGGGATCTTCCAGTCTTCTTATCCCAAGGGGGCACTTCCAGTACCCCAGCTTCCTAGCCTTGAGCAACCACTAGATCCCTGTAAAAGATTCCTATATTATTTCAATGTCTAATACTTTCGGATCATTCATGACTTCCCCATCCATAATGCCATGAACATATGATTCGCCAATAAGCATGAAGGTCTGTCCTTCTGCTCTTCGGAGGACGAAGGGCATCTTAGCACCCAATATGACGACAACGACATCACCCGGCTCCACATACGCGGATCCTAGTCCTAAATAGCCATTTGACGTGACAAATATTCTCCTTCCATTTAATCTAGAGGCCATTTGGGAGGTATATAGTGCGGATCGAAATTCTGCTTTCCCCACCATGTCCAGAACGTCGGTATCGAGTTCAAGAGTATCGATGTAGGCTTCAAGCCAACCGTAGAGCATTTCCTTACCAGCTTCAAGAAAGTCACGTGCGGTCTGCGCGCCGGATTCAATCGTAGCTATGTCTCATCATCGCACATCAATCGAGCGCCATGCAATACCAAATGGATGAGGGTGCTGCATGTTTCGGCCACTTCATTCACAAGGTTCGACAAGTTCTCTTCCCAAGGTCTATAATTCTGGAAGTGCGACCTGAAAGACTTCCCAGCGGGCCCAAAAGGCCCGTCTTCAGCGAACAGTTTCTGAGAGACGGCCACGTTGTTGAAATAACGAAACTGTTGCTCGGTAGTGGGTGGGCCACATAAATTCATTCGATAAGCGGCTCTGGTAGAATTTGCTTGATTAGGATCTTCATCTGCTCGAACCCAGTTCGGTGCCACGTCCGGAACACTCTCGGAATCCGGAGTTCTGACCAATAAAATGTCGGCAATTGTGGTCCTCCAAGCGGCTTCTTCTCGGCCAAAGGCTGAGGGGTACGCTTTTGCCATTTCAGAGAACCTGTACACTGATTTTAGGAATTGTGTTGTCGCTCGACTCTTCTCATCGAGATCACCAGTCTCTTCAGTGTGGGTGACTCCATGGCCTTGGTCTGACGAGAAGCAATTGACAAAAGATTCTGTATTGTTTTTGGACATGGTCTCCATGATCGTATCGACTTGGATTCCAGAGACTACAAGCTTCGTCGTCCCCTTCTGATCACGTCTCACTTGGTACACGAAGTTGGTCAACTTCGACGCTGAAAATAGCGGACGGCCGTTGTTACTCAAATTGCCGAGCAGGGAAGAGCCACCCTTGTGTTTTAGCGACCAGTCTGGGACCCAAGTAGGCAGCCCTTGTTGAACTCTGCGAAATCGGGCCATTGACAATAACATAGGTCCATGCACCTTGAGGAGAGCTTCGGCTACCTCTGTGTATACCGAATTGCATGATTTATTGTAATCGGGATGTATTCCGAGGGGTTGGTCTTCGCGCAAAAGGCCGAGTAGTGAGTAAACCCTGTCTCTCGGATCCAAGCAGTCCAAATAGTGATAGTTTGCGAGCGGCGACGTCCTTTCGAGGAGAAAAAGAAGTCCCACTCCACGATAACGCCGGATCTTTCTTATGGTAAGAAAAGGGTGTGCACGGCGCATGAACTTGTTAACAACGTTGGAGAAACGATAGATAACATTGGGTGTCATATCGACGCAGGTGTCGAAGACCCCAGTTTCTCTGTGTAGGAATTCCTCCCTGTATAAAAAGAGGAGCACATAGGCTGCTCTGAAGGCATCGACAGAGATCCACTCCTCTCCGCAGACAAAGAATGCTCTCTCGGCCACAACAATCTCTTGAAGAACCCACGCGCGTTGAAACCAAGGACGATTCAACAGCGCGACTATGGCGACTTCTGGAATTGGAATCCTTTCGCCACCAGTCATAGTAAGGCTCAAAATATCATTTTCTAAAGCCACGAGCTGTTCAAAGCTTTGTTGGTCTGCTTGCCTAGAGTGGGGCAAACGTGCTAATTTCGCAGATTGTGTTTCGGACTGCTCTTCCGGATTCAGCTCGAAGAACAGCAAGGAATCTTGAAGTCCCATGGAGGTGGCTTCGTGCCAAAGTTTCCGCAAACAGTCCATCGCGACCTTGCTGTCGTCGGCGGCAGGGCCGAGCCAGGCAATCACAAGTTCAGCCTGGGCGTAAATATCATGCATTAGCCCGACTTGCCAAGTTCTTTCCTCGTCATCTTTTTGATTGATGCAGATAGCATCTACCCAAAGAGTACAATCACTAATTTGAGTGCAGAGATGGCGGAGAGCGGAGTCCAAATTACTGGAAATTCGGAGATCTTTGCCGTCGATTTTCGCAGTCCTGGTATCCTGCAAGTCGCCCCAAACGTAGGATAAAGCCCGGTAAGTTGGTGAATCATTGAGCGAGACTTTGCTCATGGTAAAACGGATTGGACCGGTTTCAGGATCGAAATCGGTCCCGGCAACTAATTTCATCAAGCGAATTTCCCGCCTTTTCGGATCGAGTGTGAGCATCGAGTATTGATAAGGAGTCATGACGGCCAAAAGCTGAGCGCCAGCGGGAATTGGCAGAGAGACGTTGTCAGAAAAGAAAAGAGTATACGAAGGTATGCGGATCACGCTCACCGAAACTCACAGAAGCACGTGTTGGTTACGTACACTGTGATGCACTGCCCACCCGATGCACTGCCCCACTCGATGCACTGCCCCCACTCGATGCACTGCCCCACTCGATGCACTGCCCCACTCGATGCACTCAATTTGATTGAAAATCTTCTTCTACAGTACTCGCGTCAGCAGCGAATACATCTGGTCTCAGAGTCACGTGCAATCAGATTCTTGGCAGAACACCAAGCACAGCCGAAGGACAGGAGAGCTGGATTTTGCTCGCAAATAGAGCCCTTTTTGTCTGCAATCAATGCCTCACACTCATGAGTACGATCTCAAAACGCGAGTCGCCATTATTGTTCTGCGCTCGGAGGGCAATGGCTGGACAGCTATCTCAGAAAAGCTGTTAAACTGCTCACCAAACGGCGTCCAGCACTACGTCACTCGTGTCCTTAAACGCGCCGGAGTCGGACCTCGTACAGACGCCCAGAGTCTGCCTTCGCTACCGATCCTGCTGCAGCATGTCGTAGATCCGTCAGATCGTGGTAGGGAGGAGCGCTTCCCTGAGGACTCCGTCGTCGCTGACTGTCTGGTGTCGATGGCAACACGCGACGAAGAGCACGAAGATCTCGACCACAGCGCCGTGATACAGATAGTGGAGGAGGAGCTGGGTGAGAGAATACCGTATACAACAGGGAACAAGGTGTTAAACAGTCGAGAGATCGTCAAGCGCGTGCCGCCTCGCAAGATACGCCTTGACGCTGCCCATCTTTAGATCTTCTTAATCAATCTTGTCAATACTAACCAATCCAATCCAATCTTAGGCTATTCAATCCGATCTCAATCCAATCTTCGGTCAGATTGAGGATTGAATATTGAGTACAGCACTGACTCCCAGGCTTTCCCGACTAAGACGAGAGGAATGGCAACTCTAAGTCAATTTTCCTCTATTGTAAATGTGCCTTTCTTAGTAAGAAAAAGTTCTAGAGGGAAGACGGGTAAGCCTGCGGTAGGCCACAACATCTCCACACCTTCACGCTCTATAATTCTATTAACCTCTCTTTATCAGAGCGAGTTATAAGCTTAGAACTCTGTAAGGTTTTAATTTGCGTACCCCCCAGTTATAAACTCCTGTACTAACTCTAAGCATTTTAATGTCCACTTATAGTGGAATATCACCCGCCCATTATTATCTAGTAACTAAGTCCTTTTCCTAAGGCGGGAGCCAATTTCGCGGGTTAAGTCTTTAAAGGTCTCCATTAGTTAGAGGAGGTAACACTTTATATAAAGGCATGGTTTCTTGAGGGCTATAATAGTAGCAGGTGTTCGGTTTGTACGCAATACGGCGGGAAGGCTAAAGCGGAATTTAAAAAGGAATAGCAAACACCCTTGAGGAAATTGACGATCACAACACCTCTTCTACCGTTAAATAGTAATTGTAATTAAATGGTGTGCTAGTGAAAGCATTTATGTCTGAAAGACGTGAAGGCCATGATTGGGAATGACATGATTGACCTCTCCTGGCGGCTATATCCATACATGACCACCTTAACGTGGTTCTAAACCTGGTTTATATCTAACCGCGGTTTCATGGTGTTGAGTCTAAACCAGGTTAGTCTATTAGCGCATTAATGGCTTGGCAGGTCTACATGTTAGATGCGGAGATACAGCTCTTGATGCCTACAGGCAACAACGAACTGGAAAACGCCCCTTTATCATATTACCGAAATATCGTCACCCTTCTTCATTGGGCAGTTAGTTTTCATAGACGCCGGGCTGCAGGCGGAGGTAAGGGAACAGCTGGCCATTTGTTGCCACAGCGTACGGCGCCTTGCGTCATCGGCCAAGGCCCTCGATCACGGCTATCCTCTCTAGGCGATGATAATACACGTGCGCAAGGCAATCGTGCTAATAGAAGTTAATAGATTTAATAAGATAGTATTAAGGTTATTATTTAGGAGTATAAACTATAGTTAATAGTAAAAAGGGGTATATAAAGACTATTTTATATATATAAATTTTTTACCTATTTACTATATACCTATTTATATCCTTTATTTCTATTTCCGCGATTATTATATTATTTAATAATAATAATTATTTTAAATATAACTGTGCTACTGCTTTACTTAAAAAAGTAATATATTAATAAATAGTTTTACGAGCTCTATACTAATATTTTATTTAACCTAGGGCTTCTTAAAAAGGGTAAAGAATAGTAAATTAAGGATAACCTCTATTAGTATATACGTTTAGCTAAATAAAATTTTAAGAGTAATAATTTTAAGCTATAAATTAGACTTTTTACGCTAGTTTAGCTACTATACTATTATTTAAAATTAAAATTTAACGTAGGTAAGTAATTATCTCTTATAATAAATAACTTATAACTTATATAATAAATAACTAACCTTAATAGGACTTCTATAATAGTATATTAAAAATAAACTATCTAGAATTAAAAAGCTCCTTAAGAAAAATTATAAAAAATACTTTATAAAGAATTTATAGAACCCCTTCTATTATAAAGTACTAATAGAGGAGGAGAAAGCGTATTTTAACTTTTAAAGGGGGCAGAATATTTTACTAAAAAATAACCTACTATAATCTATAATTAGTATATTAGATATAAATCGCTATATTACTATATAGATTATTATAGGAAAATCATTCCGATCACGGCTACGTAGTTCTAAACACTGCCCTTTGTTTCCTTCGGTCACAATAGTGCTGTCGCCGACCCTATACGGTACCCTAAAAACGCGCTGTAGGCCTAAACACCAATCGTTGTACGGCGTCCGCATCAACGGTGTTGTAGAATCCTAAGTCCTGTTTACACGTCCAGTGGGTCGCAACAGTGTTAGGGATCACCAGAGACTAGTACTAATCAATCTGTCACGTTAGTTGATTCCGGGGCTGCTATCATGAATCGTATCTCTTCCTCCTTATCTGAAATGGCGGAAATGGGAATTGAGGTGAAAAATGGAGGACCGCTCTCAGCTCGAAACTGCTCAGAAACGAAAAAACAGAAAACCGTGCTTGGTCCCAGAACGGAAACTAACAGGGGTTCGAAATCGAAACCAGAAACCGAAAAAATGAAAAATGAAAAACTGGTTGAGAAACCCAGCCAGCCTTGGGGGCATATGTCACGGAGCTGACCCACGTGACAGCTAGATTAGTCCTAGTCTAAGCTTATGTCGCCCGATTCCTGATCGGGTTCGCACTCAGCACGAGCCTCCTCCTTGAGACATTTCGTCCTGGTTTCGGTCTCACATCCGCGACGCTCGTTGCACCTAGATAATAATTCTTCTACAATAATCTATATAGTAATTTTATTATTTATACCTAATATACTAATTATAGATCGCAGTAGGTTATTTTTTAAAATATTTTACTTTTTTTAAAAGTTAAAATACGCGTTTTTTTTTCTATTAATACCTTATAATAGAATAAATTTTATAAATCCTTTATAAGGCATTTTTTATAATTTTTCTTAAAGAGCTTTTTAATTTTAAATAGTTTATTTTTAATATACTATTATAGAAGTTCTGTTAAAATTAGTTATTTATTATAAAAAAGGAATAGTTATTTACTTACTTACGTCGAATTCTAATCTTAAATAGCAGTATAATAGCTAGACTAGTATAAAAAGCTTAATTTTTAGCTTAAAATAGTTTTTAAAGTCTTTTTTAGCTTTACGTATATATTTATAAAAATTCTTCTTAATTTACTACTTTTTACCTTTCTTAAAGAGTCCTAAATTAAATAAAGTATTAGTATAAAGCTTATAAAACTATTTATTAATATATTACTTTTTTAAATAAAATAGTAGTATAGCTACACCTAAAGTAACTATTATTATTAAATATAATAATCGCAGAAAAAGAGATAGAGAATATAAATAAATATATAGTAGATAGGTAAAAAATTTATATATATAAATTAGTTTTATTAACTATAGTTTATACCCCTAAATAATAACCTTAATACTATTTTATTAAATCTATTAACTTTTACTAGCACGGTTACCTTGCGCACGTATATTATTATCGCCTAGAGAGGATATCGTTGCACCTGTGAGCGCGTCGCTGCCGACAAAATCTGGTACTGTACAGTACAGAACTCTGTTTCACCGTTTCACGAGGCTGTAGACTTGCTCTTAACGTCGTTACAGTTCCTCTTACGTACCGCATCGTCTAGGCGAAGTCTCTCCTGTGAATCCCTGATGACCCGTCTGAGTGTGGCTGTGCATTCGACACCAGAGCAATCATTGGTGTGACCTCAGGCACCCGGCAAACCGTCTACACCAGTTATTTCCAGCCAGTGTCACCTCCAGAAGAATGATAGTTTCGGTACAGTATAATGCGATATTTATTCGCGCTTTGCCCCTACGTTTGCTAACCTCGATCGCTAGGAACGGAACTGTCGCCGACACGCGTGCCCTCCTGCATCTTGAGCCTTACCGATCCCGATTGCGCATTTTTGTATAGTGTCTGTCTTGCATGTGGTGGCTTTGCGAAGGCTGAGCAAAGTCTTGCCCACCACACCGGTGTGTTTCTTGTGGTGATCGAGACCTCGATAATATCAGTGCAGCTTCTAATGTGATCCGCCTTACGATCAAGAACGCGGCTTTATAACGATCGTGACTCTAATCTCTCAACTAGCCAACAATGAACACTATACAATTGCGGCCACTTGTGGGGGTCTGCACAACAATATCAGGTAATTTCCCATTTTCTAGCCTTTACCCAGCCTCACAGCAGTCTAGAATGTGATCCTGGAGAAGTGGAATTTGTCCATACTCCCCTGAATGATCCGGCAAAGAAATACGGATCGCCACAATCTACCCATCAGCAAGCATCGGCAGCCCAGTCCGATGCGGACTGTCGACTTTCACGCTATCAACAGCGCCAGATTATGAAGCCCTTTCTTATTGTTGGGGTGATGAGAACGACACACGACCTATTTTCTTGGAAGAAAGGCCGTATCGCATTACGACTAATCTCTTTTCCGCGCTTCGACAACTCCGCCTTGCTGAAACAGAAAGAAGGGTCTGAGTAGACTCCATGTGTATCAACCAAAGCTCTCACCACGAAAAGAACCACCAGATACCGTTAATGGGAGACATCTATAAACGAGCGAAGCATCTATAAACGAGCGAAGCAAGTGGTCGCATGGCTTGGCGACTCAGATGAAGAAACGCGCCTTGCTCTGGATCTTATCACAGATTGGACCGCAACAACGAAGCGCTTATCAGATTACAGGCCACCTGTCGAAGAGGTTAGAGGTAAATTGGACCACCTCGTCAACCCAAAGAGCTGGGGTGCTCTTTGTAATCTCCTGGAACGACCGTACTGGACCAGGTTATGGGCTCTACAAGAGTGTGTTCTTTCTACAAAGCTAACGTTCCAATGCGGAAAAGAGCTCATTGAACATTCGCTGCTGGTAGACTTACTTTTAGCTGAGACTCTTGTCAAAGAACCGTGGTTTTGGAAATACTTTACTGCGGACCAGATGGCAATGAAGCGAAATCTGAGGCCCATGGCCATCGATGCGTTTATCTTACTACCCCACCTCACGAACAACCAAGAAAATTTCCGCTACTCAAACATTCTCCAAATTACGACCGGTTTGAATTGCAGAAATCCTCGAGACAAGCTCTACGCCATACTCGGTCTGGCAGCACTCGACCCATTGTCAAAACAGGTGCCATTAGAGCCAGATTATAGCAAGAATGTTGCTACCATATTTTCCGATTTTGCTAGTGCTTTCATGCTCACAACAAAAACTTTGGATCTACTTCAGTTGGCAGGACTCAATAATCACGGACTGGGGTTGGGAGGAGAACTTCCATCATGGGCGCCAGACCTCACTTGTATGTCATATGGCAGCCTCGTTGAATCTTTTGATCCGACCGGATTTCCCAAGGTCAAAGATATCTGCTTTGACAAACCCGGAGAGCTCCGCACTTCCGGAGTTATTTGCGACATTGTAGTAAATTCAAATGAGGTTCCCTACTGGGGGGATAGGGCGTGTTTACTGCGAACCTACGAAACCTTCGCACCAGCTGGAAGACACCCAACGGGACTACCAAGGCGACAAGTTCTATTTCGAACCCTTATCATGGCGGGCAACAGCGCAAGCAGTCAACCTAGCTTCAAACCCATCTCTACAAAGGAAAACATTGCCCTCGAAGCCATTGGGTTCATTGTATGGATTGGGAAAGCGTTCGTGAGGAGAAACACCAGAATTGTTTCTGTATCGCAATATGACAAGAACACCTACGTCGACTGGTTCTATCTCTGGACGCATGGCCTAGAAGCCTTCGCAACGGCTACCGAGCAGCAGAAAATGGATGCGTTTCTGCACGATTTCTGCGGGTCGCGTGATGCTGTATTGGAGATCAGTAACGCATACACAGCTTCCTCACATAGCTTAGACGAGCTGGAAAGCGCATTCTTCCATAATAGCCGTATTGAGGACCTACCAGGAATCTTTATGACCGAGAAGGGATACTACGGCATTTGCAGAAGGAAAGTTCTACCCGGCGACCGGATTTGTGTCCTTCCAGGATGCCGAACACCCTTGATTGTGCGTCGCAGGGAGCACTACTATTTGCTAGTAGATTACGGTTACATATACGGAATGATGAATGGAGAGATGATGAAGAACGTCCAGGACGGAGCAGCGGGGTTTGAACAAATGGTCTTCATGTAGTAACTTATCACATCCAATACAACAGGCGTCGTACGACAAGACCGTCAAGATCTGGGATGCCCGCAGTGGCGTCTACCTCCAGCCACTCGAGATTGGGGAGTATAAAATACAGTGGACAGTCCAGGGCAGCCTCCCTCTACTTTCTCAGTAAGCTAGTCGCTCAGAATGATGATCACTTAACTTATGTACCTAGGGCGACAAATTCGTGTACTCTCAGTTGGAGAGAGGGCAACTTCGACTTCTGAAAGTGCATCCTGGCAAACCCGAGGAGGTGTGACGGTATCCTTAGTAACAGTCAATTTACTGGAGGCGCCGCCTTTTGAAGCTTTGTCTTACGTCTGGGGAGTATATTAAGAGCGAGCCTTGCTTAAAATTGACGGACGCTTTATTGAAACGCACGCGTCGTTATGCAACGCCATCCATACGCTTAGATCAACAAAATTTCTCAAGGCTAATATGGGTTGATGCCATTTGCATTAATCAAATGGACCACGCCGAGAAGAATCTCCATTTATCTTCCATGGCCGGCTTTATCATAATCCAGTTTGGCTCTTCTCTCTTGAAAAAACGTCTTATTAGGCTTTTGCGTTTTCTTCAAGTTTGGTCTATCGGTGCTCTCTCCAAAGTAACCGCTCGTTAACGCTGAACTAAGACATAGGGACTCCTTAAAGCGCTAAATAAGGAATACCTATTATTTCGTAGATTTATTGCTCTAGTAATACTTTATCGCTAAGTCGCTCTTATTTACAGGAGAAGAATTTAACTAAAACTAGAGTAATAAGCTCTTAAAGCGTCTAACTACGCGTAAACTACCTGCTTTTCTAGAAATCCACTTCCCAGGGCCTTATATTCGTTTTCTTATTAGCGTTAAAGGGAAGTCTAGAAATATCTTCTAAGAAGACGTAGTATTAAGTCGCGTTTTAGTACCAGAGAGAAACATAAATTTAATAGCCTAAGACAGTTTAGCCTTATTTATCTTGTTAATATAATAGGTATTAATCCAAAACTATTCTAGGCTATCTTATATAGCTTTTTCTCTACAGAACTAGATTTTCTTATAGCTAGACTTATCCTTCCCTATACTATTTATAACGTTATTAAAGGTGACCTTTTTAGAATCTACTCCCTACGTATGCGAAAGTATCGCATACGGAGGGATGGCCTTGTTAGGAAACTAAGTGAGACTAAAATCGCCTATATCACTGCGTTGTAAAAGTCGCATTGTTCCGCATCAGCTGGACGGGTGCAAGCGGCAGGGTTTGGCCGGGTTTAACGTGGCAGCCGAGCTACAGAGACTAGCAGGGCAACTTGCTCGATCGTTGAGATATCAGTCCTAGCTATCGGGTTAGCAAGCAAGTATGTAGAAAGATAGGACGTTATGCTATACCAAAGGATTGCATCTGCAAGCGCAACGCTGCAAGGCAAGGCTGCTATGCTATCCCATGTTCCGCTGACTTCTTATCTCACAATGTCAGCCGCCTCACTGAGTTTATTACGCTTAGCGTATTTTACATAACCAATCAAATCCGCACAACCACAAACTCAGCGAAGCGTCTGAGGACAAATGGGACGGCTTTTGGTACAGTTTCGCCAAGCTTTAATAAGTTTTTCGCAGCTTTCTCTTTCATATTTCGTACCACAACATTATTTTTTCAAAAAGTCAGATGTATTAGATTCTTTATAATAAGATATACTAGCGCGTAAACTTTGAAAGCAAAAAGATGCCTAAAAGGGGGTATAATATAAGAGAAACTATTATATAAAAAAATATTAAGACTTTTTCTATTTAAACTAAATTTTTACTAACGTACTTTGTACCAATTCTATTTTTTAATATTTTTAAAAAGTTGCACGCTAGTAACTATTCTAAAAAACTCGTCTTAATAAACTTTTACAGAAAGACTATCCCGCTATATACTTTTTTTTATATAGATAAAGAGATGCTAAAATTCTCTTTAAAAATATAGAAAGTAATACCTATAAAAAAAATAGCTATTAAAAGATTAAGTTCTACGCTAAGTAAGTAGTTTAAAACTAGTTCTAGTACTTCTAGATTAATATATATTATATTAATAAATAGAACCTTCGTAAGCGCTTAAAAGTAATTAACTTAATATTTTATTAGTATAGAAATATAACTAAATACTATATATTTTTATTAAATATTTCCGTTTCTACTATAATAAAGATATTTTAGTAAAGTACTTAAAAGACATCCTTCTAGCTAAGTAAATAGTTTACTTAAGGATAAACACTTTAAGAGCTTATTACGCTAGTATTAGTTACGTTCTTTTCTTATAAAGGATAGTAGATAGGTAATAAAGTATTAATTAAAAAACTAGTATATAAAATTATTAGTATTCTACTTAAGGTATTATAAAATTATTTCTTAAACTAATTTATAATATCTAAAAGAATTAAATAGACTAGAAGTCGTAGAATAACTAAGAAAGAAAATAGTATATACTATCTTTTTAGAATTTTTAATATCTTAATACCTACTACTTATAGTAAGAAAAAGAAAAAAGTATTTAAAAGACTTTAGATTAAAATAAAAGTAACAAGTAGTATATTATTTATTATTTTATAAATTAAAAATTATAGCTTACTAAGCTAGAAGTAAAACTCTTTAGAGGCGAGTAAACTATAATATTAGTAATAGTAGAACTAAAAAGAATAAAAAAAATTATAGCTAGCGCTTAAGCTTATATATAAAATAAAATAAATAAATAAAAACTACTCCGTCTTTTAGGTTAATATAAGTAATATAGATAGTATCTATTAATTATATATAAATATTACCTAAAAGCTTAATATTCCTAGTTAAAATAATAAAAAGCAGATATTAAGTAGCTAGTAAAACTTTACTTAAGTAAAAAGGGTATAAGATAATATTTACTAATTTTTAATAATATAGAGAATATAAATCTAAAATTTAGTAGGTTATTTACGGCACTAGCTACCTACTTAATTAACTACCTACTATAATCTAAACTGTATTTAATTATTTTTATAATAACTAACAGCGACGTAGCTAAGAGACTAGTATTATATAAACTTATTAAGTTAAGGGAAATAATACTAGATACGGCCTAAAAAATACTAAAAAACTACCTAAATATTCCGGTCGTAAGAAATAAGTAGAAGATAAAGCTTTTAGTATAAAAACTATTTTATTCTCCTCTAGTAATTATTTAAGTAGTAGCTAATATTAATATTAGAAATATTATACTGTAAGTATACTAATTATAACTAATTAGGTAAAAGTAAAAAGCTCTTAAGCGTAATAATAAATTATCTAAAAATAAGCTATAGAGGTATAGTAGAAAAATTTCTATAACTATTATATTATTTATTTTTATAGACTAGATCTGCCGTAGTAATATACTAGTAGTAGACTATTTATTTCTTATAACCTACGTAAACTAAAAAGATATTTTACTTAATCTTCTAAAAGTATTATTAGCTCGTAAAAGAGATAATATAATATAAATCTTTAGTAACTATACGCTTATTATAAGGCAACCTACTAAACCCGTATTTAATTTTTATTAACTAGTATACTACACTCTACGGGAATAGTTCTAAAAGGAGAATTAGCTTAATAAATAAATCTAAAATAATAATATATAACTACTTAGAGTGTTCCTAAACTATACCTATAATAATAAAAGTAGATAAAAATAATTAGTTTTATATACTAAATTTACTCTAGCTACTCTTTATTAAAGCTTTCCGTAATCTCTAGAAAATAGCCGGCTTTATTTAATTTAAAGTTATAGTTATTCTAGTATATATAAATTACTACTAGCTAGTTTTACTATTTAATTTAACTATAGTTATATAATTCTAAATCTTCCTTACTAATTCTATACCTATTATAATTTAATTATCTCTATTTAATATATCTATATAAAGTTACTCTACTCTAGTATAAGTTTTACGCCGCTTACTTAGCTATAGTAGTACTATATTTAAATTAAATATAATCTTTCTACTCGCTAAGTATATTTTATTAATATAGTACCTATATTAGACTTTGCCTTTTATTAACTAAAAGCGTTATATACTAAACTGCGCCTCTAAAGGTAGTTACTTATTTAAAAAATACTAGATATTAGCTTTTCTATTAGTAGATTTAGTATTTTAATACTCTAGAGGCAGTCTCTATATAAGTACTCTTCTATTTAATATATTTTAACTTCTAGAGTTAGTCTAAACTAGTTTTATTATATATAGGTCCTCGGAGCAAAATAATAGGGGAGAAATAATTATTTAGTAATATAAATACGGAAATTATACTCTATTACTTAGTTTTTATTACCTAGGAATATAGGCTAATTTCTAATACTAAATATAGCTTAATATAACTCTAACGTACTACTTATTAGATTATATAAACGAACTCGGAGGCCCGAATATAGGCTACTAGTATTAAGAACTAGACTATTTAGTAGAAAGTGGCCTAAATCTAGACGTTTTTTACGGCTTTATTAAATATAAATAAGATAAAACATAACTATACTTATTAATAAACTATAAAATATAGAGAGTGTTAGATTAGAATACTATACCCTTTTATAAGGATTTAAATATATAGATAATAGATATTATAAAATTTAGCTTTTGTTACCCTTAACTAAAAGGATAATAGCTAAAAAAAGTAGCTAAGTAGTATACAGCTTTAGCCGAAATAAGACTACTTATAACTAAAAAAGGTATAGTCGAGCGTTAGGTTTCCTAAATAGGGCCCCCTTTTAGGCGGTATAGGTCTAGGTTTTAGGTACTTTAGTAATAGCTCTAGCCCGGTTTAGGTCCCATCTAGGGCGCTTACACTTTATTTAGACTAAAGTAGTAGCTGCTTAGGTTAGCGACTATAACTAGAACTAGTTAAGCTAAAGAAGTTTACTTATCTCTAAAAGTAGTAAGGATAATATACTTTATAAAAATATATACTATAGTCTAGATATAATAAAATTTATAAATTATAAACTAAAAAGTATAATACTATCTTTAAGTATAACGGTTCGCTTTTTTTTTTTTAAAAAAAAAAGGCTAAAACAGTAGCGCTACTAGATAAAAGTAATTTTTAAATTATATAAATACGCTTTTACTATTTAATAAATAGACTTATTTAAGCTTTCTTATAAAAAGATAAAAGGTAATAGTAAATTAAATATACTATATTATTATTATTTAAGACTATAAAAAGTCTATATATATAATAAGTTCTAAAACTAGTCTTTTATCTATACTAAAAAACTATATTATAAAATATAAATTACTATATATATAGATAAGTATACTATAATATAATATTTTACTTAGTAACCTTATAGTAAATAAAAATAAAGATAATCTTTTTTAGCCTGCCTTTTTAACTAATCTAGACCTTACTATTAAAAAAAAATTATAAAAAAGCGTTATTGGCGCGTAGAAAACCTAGTATATAAATATTTATAATAATTAAAATATTTTATAATAATAAGCTATATTTATTTATATATAGCTTAAAGTCTTTTTTTTAGGTACTTTTCTAAATATATATTTACTATAATAGATTATAGAAATAAGTAGCCTAAGAGTTTAATAAATAGAACTATATAAATATAAAAAAGTTAGCTAGACTAAAACTAAGTACTATATTTAATAATAATATCTTTTATAAGACTATTCTACAATACTTTATAAAGTATTACTAACTACTAATCCACTATATTACAGTAATAGCTTATAAAAAACGGTTTTTTTTAAAAATATAAAATAAAGATTTTTAAATCCAAAGCTATATAAAAAAAATAAAAATAATAGTTTAAATAGTATAGAATATACTAAATAAAATAAATAGGTAAAAATATATTTTATATTTAAGCTAAGGAGAGGATACAGTTATATATAATTAATTAATATAGCTAAAGAGAATAGTAGACCTAAAAGATAGATATTTTATCTTAATATATTATATAAAGAGAGGTAAAGTGTAGCGTCGAGACACTAGTCCAAAAAAGGTATAAGCTAAAAAAAGTTATTCTCCCGGATATAGTTATAAAAATAAGAGTATATAAGAATTATAATAAATATTATTCTTAATATATAGTCCTATTATTTTTAAAACTTTTTATTTTTTTAATATTACTATATTAGTCTAAGCCCCGTAAAACGATTCTATAATAAAAAATCTAATTAATAGTCTTTAAATTTATTATTATTATTAAGTGCTTATAATATTATTTTAGTTAATTTTTTTTTTAAAGTTTTTCTATCCACGCTACTATATTAGTAATAGTATAATAAAATAAATCCTTATTTACTAGTAAAAAAGATAAAATTTTAGCTAGACTAAATTCTAGCTTTAGTACCTTTGCTATAAACTCTTATTTTAAATAAAATAATTTATAGTTACTTATCGCTTCTTCACTAAATTAAAGAAGAATTTACCCTAATTTATTCTTATAAATATTAGTTTTTAAGGGATAGTTATAAATAAAAAAATAGTTAATTAATTATACCTATATTAGCTAATTAGAGTTTAATTATTATATTTATATAATTAAGATGTATAAGTACTAGATTTAAGCATTTAGTATACTTAGTTATTATAATTAATAATTTATCTTAAGATAATACTAGACTATCTAGTATATTAAAAAGGATTAATAAAAATATCTTTTTATTAGTTAAGCTATTTCGGCTAAGGCTCTAGTTTAGATCTATACTATTATTAGGTTTATAATATATAGCCGTTGCTATAGGAGTATTTAAATTAGTATTTAAATATTAGGCTATAATATACGGAAACCTCTATAAGACTAATAAGAGCTATAAATAAAAGAGATTATATAACTAATAGACGTAATAGAGGTCTATTATATTTATTAATAGACTTTTAGTAAGTCTATTAATAGATTTTTAGTAGGTCTATTAATAGACTTAATAGATATTTATTAGATTTATTATTTTACTATATAAGAGCGCGATATCTAATAGATTAAAATTTATATTTAATCTATTCTTAATCTATTTATTTAGATTACTTAGGCTTTTACTAATTTTATATCTTACGATATTAATACTAATTCCTATTATTAGTTTATATAGTAATACCTTTATTTTAAACTAGTATTACTACTCCTACCTAAAAACTAACCTAAAGCCTTAAAAAACTTTAATATTTTAAATATTTTTAATATAAGTAGCTTTAAGGACCTTATAATTATATAAAACTTATATAATAAAGCCGTACTACTAAATCTCTATAATAGAGACTAGAGAAAGTTTAACTATTAATTATTATAGCTAGACTTATACTTTTATTTTATAACTCCTAATATAGAAAATAAGAATAAGGTTTTATTTATTACTACCTATATACGAGGGAAGGCTATAAAATAAATTTAACTTTATATAAATACTTACTTAACTAAAGAGAACTCTAAAGGGAATAAAATTAATAAAATAATTAAAGACTACGCTATCTTTAGAGAAAGTTTTTAATAATTTTTTAAAGTTACTAATTAGGTACTACTAGCTAAATACGTAATTTAAAAGTTTAAGTAAATCTATTTAACTATAAAGTATATAGTAAGATTTAAATACTATACTATATAACTAAAATAGGAGGACGCACCGTTAATAATATTATATAAATAAGGATTAAAGAGGAGCGTAAAAGAAAAACTTCTAAAAAGTAAAGCCTTAATTAGTAAATTTTAACAATTATATAAAAAATTTATTTAAATTAACGTAGAATAGTATAAGTTAAACTAAGGATTCTAGTATAAACAAAAAAGGAACCTAAACTATAGTAAATTTAATAAATAAACTAATTACTATAAGGGCTATATAAGCTAGTAATGCGGAGATTCTAATAAATACTAATTTATAAAACTAGATACTCTTACTAAAGAAATAGAGAGAGAGAAAGGCTTTTATAAACTAAATAATAAGAATAACCCCTATAAGAAAGAATAAACTTATTTTATATATAAAAAACTAGACTAAATTTCTAGAAACTACAGATATAAAAATAAAATTAAATAATAATTAAATATATTAGGTACTAAAAATAATAACGCTAAAGATAATAAATAGATTTTTATAGATTGTATTAGTAAACTTAACTTTAAAAAAATAAAAAAAAAATAACTTATTTAACTTAAGACTATATAAAGACTTTAAAAATAAGGATAATAGTTAAAAAGACATTTTTTTACTACTAAGAGTACTAATACTATACTTAGAAAAAAATGGCGAGGTAAAAAAAAAAAAGTAAAATAAAAAGTTAATATATAGAATTACTAAAAACGAAACTAGTTTAATAGAGAGATAATTAACGTAATAATATTTTATTTTACCTATACTACGGCTATTTTTTAAAAAACTAAACTAATTTTTAGAGAAGATTAAGAGTAGATAAATATAATTTATAAAAACTAGTTTAAAACTTAAAAGTATCTATACGAGGATCCTAGCTATAATTTAAAATATAATTTAAATTACTAAAATTTAACGTATTATATACTAAAATAGTAATTATATAAAGTAGACGTATATTTAGTATATTATACTATAAAAAAAGAATATTAGTTCTCTACTTTTAGATATAAATATTAGTAAATATAATTTAACTATTACGTTACGTAAAGAGAGGTAAAGTGTAGTATTAAAACACTAGTCTAAAAAAGGTATAGGCTAAAAAAAGTTATTTTTTTAGGTATAGTTATAAAAATAAGCGTATATAAGGACTACTAAAAATATTTTTATTTAGGTTAGTATAGTACTTAAACTTGTAGTTTTAGTATATAGCTTAACGCAAAACTTAGCGTATAGCTTAGTATATAAAAATTTAGTATACTAATAGTATTAGGCTACCGTCGCCTTTACTTCTTTCTTTTTTTTAAACTAGACTGCTATAGTATTATTATACTATAACACGCCTACTCCGCCGCATTATTATTATTAAAGTCGTTATTATTAAAATTATAAAATAGGATCCTAGCAGCGTTCGTTCTTAGTAGCTTATAAAATATAGTTAGTTAATAACGTTTATAGGTATACTAATAGTAACTTTACGTATTACTATTAAAAATAAGATTATAACGACTGTGTCTCGTATACCCGTCTATAAAGGTATATTTAACAATAACTTTTATGTGCGAGTAGTAGAAATAGCTATAAAATATCTATTAAGTATATAAGTATACGTTAATAAAGTTACTAAAATTAACACCGTAGGAGTTCTTAACGTGCTAGAAAAGGGATACTATAATATTGCCTACCGCCTACTTGCCGACTAAGGAGATAAGTATAAAGTAGTAATTATAGTAGAGGAAGGTATTAAGCTTTATCTACTAGTATAGTACGTCTAGATACAGTATATTAAAAATACTATTAGTTTAGTTATACTATAAAGTAATAAGCTACGACAGCTTATAATAAGGTTTTATAAAGAGAAAATAGTAAAAAGATAAGAGATAGATTTTATACTAGAAATAATAGATAGCGTATAGATATAAAAGGTATTTAATACTATAATAGTTACTAAATTATACTAAGCGACCTACTAGTAATAGGTTATAAAGTATAAAATAAGTATAGTAGCTACTGCGCGTTAATAAAAAGAAAAAAAAATAAGTAGGTATATTAAGTTGCGTATACGCATGCGCTTAAGTATTAGTAGGCGTTTATATATTAATAAGATATAGGTAGAGGATTCGGAGGACTATACTATATATAAATAGATAGTAACTCTTTAATACTATTTATACCCGGTAAAAGATTAACTTAATAGTTAAAAGATAATAACTATTATCTATAATAGATAAAGCCGTAAAGACGCCACTATTTAACTATTTAATTAATAATTATAACTTGCACTTATAGGATAAAATAGAAAAAAAAATACTTTTTAAATTATATAGAGGTAAACTATATAGTAATAGATATAATAGTTAATAGAAACTATAACTAAGAGTATTAGTAAACGTACCTATATCTAGAATATAATAGGTATAAAACTAGTAATAGAATATTTAGATATAGTAGGGTAGAAAAATAGTTTAAAAATAGAATAACTACTACTATAGAGACTATTTTAGGTCTATTAATAAACTTTAAAAGTTTATAAAAGAACTAAGTATACTAAATAGTATTTTATTAATTAAACTACTAATTAAGCTTAAAGGAAGATAGATAAAAGCTATACTAGACTTAAGAGTATAAGAAAGCTATATATTATAACGGGCTATTAAAAGAGTAAGCCTTTTAAAAAAAATTTAAAAATAACTTTTATATACTTTATATCGTAAATAGAAATTTAATACTAAATATATTATAAATTAAATATAAGGCTATTATAAATCTTAAAATCTATTAGTACTAAAAAGAGATTACCTTTAATATATTATTTAAAACTAATTATAATATTATACTAGGACTATAGTTATAAAAGTATAATTTATATATTAATTAAAAAAAGAAAAAACTTTTATTAAAGTGTTATAGATATATACTATAAGTAAAACCTACGTATCCTACGCTAGAAATAGTAAATAAAAAAATAATTAAAATAATTATCTTACAATTAGAATTTAATAAAAATAAATATATTTTAGTAGATACTAAACTAAGTTATTAAATTATAGAGTATAAAAAAGTAGAAAACTATATAACCTATAAAATTTCTAAAAAATATAAGAAATAGAGTTATTTATTCTAAACAGAGATAGGATACTAAGCGTTACTTAAGAGAAAACTAATTAATTATAAAATAGTTTTAACAAAAAAGAAAATATTATTTTTTAGACTATTATACCCCTAAATAGAAAAGGAATGTTAATAGATATAAAAATTCTTTAAGTAATACCTTAAAAAAGGTTATATATAAGTATTAAAATTATAAGCAGCGTTACTACTAATATTTATACCTAAAAAGAATAGAACGCTAAAACTATATATTAACTATAAAAAGCTTAATAATATAATAATTAAGAACTAATACCTATTACCTAATATAGGAGAGCTACGAGATTAATTAACTAAAGTAAAAGTATTTATAGTACTTAACTTACGGAATAGTTACTATTTAATATATATTAAAAATAAAATAAATAGAAGACAGTATTGTAAACGAGATATAAGCTTTTTAAATATTTAATTATACTATTTAGACTTATAAACGCACTAACTATATTTTAGGTATTTATAAATAATATATTAAAAAACTATTTTATTATCTTTGTTATAGTATATCTGGACGATAGTTTTATTTTTTTTTAAAATAAAAAAGATTATATTAAGTATATAAAAATTGTCCTAAGGGTCTTAGATAAGATAGACCTTAGACTAAAGCTAAAGAAATACCAATTCTATAAAATAAAACTAAAATATTTAAGATATATTATTTCTATAGAAAGAATATAGATAAGTTTAATAAAAATAAAAATTATATAAAACTAACTAAAACTAATAATAATAAAATCAGTATAAAAATTTTTAGGGTTCTATAGATTTAATAGGTAATTTATTAAAAAATATACACAAATTATATATCTCTTAATAAAATTAATTAAAAAGACTATTTTATTTAAATAAGAAAAGAAACAGTAAGAAGTATTTAAGATATTAATAAAAATATATATAACGCTACCTATATTTATTATATATATTAGTAATTAATTACTATAATTTACAATAGATATATTAGATAGAACTATTAAAATCTATACTAAGTTAAAAAAAAAAGGAGGATAGCACCCTATAGCGTACTACTTATATAAGTTTAAGGACGTAGAAATAAGATACAATATATATAATAAGGGATTATATATAATTATAAAAACGCTTAAGTATTAAAGAATTTATACTTATAGCTATTTAATATTAGAGATCTTTATAGACTATAAGAACTTATTTTAGTTTATAATAACTAAAAAGTTAATATTACGTTAAGTAAGATAGTTAGAAATATTAAAATAGTATAAATTCTAAATTATATATATTTTAAGGAAACATAATAGGCGAGCCGACGCCTTAAGTTAATAAAATAACTTAGTAGGAAAAAAGGCTATTAATATTATAGTTATACTAAACAGAAATTATAATAGTTTACTGGAACTATTTATAAAACTAAATAAACTAATAGCTAGTATAAAGCAGATACTAGAGGAATATAAATAAATAGTTATATAAAAGTATTATAATAAACTATTATATAGATATCTTAAAGTAACTTAAATAGTAAAATTAATTTAGTAAAACTACTAGTTTTCTAAAATAAAATAAAAGTTAGAGGCGTATATTAAAGCGTATATAGACTACTAAAGAAATAAATATATAATATACTTTAAGTATAATAAGCTATAACTACTATTAATACTAATTATACTATAGAAGGATATTATAATAGACTTTATTACGGGTCTACTAATATTTATTAACTTAGCTATAAGTATTAGATATAATATAATACTTAATATTATAGATAAACTTACTAAATATATAAAAATAATATTATACCAAAAGAAGTATACCGCAGAATAACTTAGATTCCTATTACTTAATAGAATAATACAGTACTACGGAATACTAAAAATAATTATTAGTAATAAAGATAAACGGTTTATATTAAACTACTAGACGATACTAATAGTATTGATTAAAATAAAATAAAAACTATTAATAATATACTACTTATAGACGAATAGATAAATAAAATAAATAAACTAGACTATAGAAATATGCCAACGTATATACTATAATAAAAAAAATAATTAAATAGTACTATTACTACTAGTATAAATAGCCTATAATAATAAAAATTTTTTAATAATAAAAATTACACTATTCTACGTAAACTATAGGAAATACTTATACTTATTTTATTTAATAATTCTAATAAACCAATAAATAGAAAAGGCTATTATAATAACTAAAAATATAAAAAAAATATATTAGTATATATAAGAAGCTATAAAGAAAACGTATAAAAGAGTTATAAGATATACTAATTAAAAAAGAAAAATAATACCTTAGCTAAAAAATAGAGACTAAGGTTTATTATTTTACAAAGAATCTAAGAATAAAAAAAATATAAAAAACTAAACTATATAAAGATTAAACTATTTTTTATTTTAAAATAATAAAGTCTAGTTAACTACTAATTAGAACTGCCTAAAAATGCTAAAATATACTTAGTATTTTATATATTATTACTAAAACTAGCTAATCTAAAAATATATATATAAATAACCTTCTATTATATACCTAAGGAAGAGGACGAGTATAAAATAAAAAGAATATACGATAACTAAGGGGAGAATCTAAAATAGTTTCTAATTAAATAGAAGGATTATCTAGAGTTAAAAAATATATAAAAACTAAAAAGTAACTTAAATAACTATAAAGAATTAATTAAAAAGTATTTAAAAAAAAGCGCACTACAGCACTGTAGGCAGATTAAAAATTATAAAAATATTAACTATATCTAACGTAGACTATAGTAAGAGTAATAAACTAATATTTATATTATATATAAAGTAACTAGACGGCTTTAGGTTATTAGGTTTAATTTTTTTAGTAGTCTCTATTTTAAATAGAAAGTATTTAGTCTTTTTATAAGTATAAAGCTTAGTCTATTTTAAAGTTTTCTTATTTTATATTAAACGAGTTAATACAATCGTAAGTAATTTCTTATTTTTATTTACTTTCTTTTAATACTTTTTATAAGTTTTATTTAAAAAGACCTATAATAGATTTATATAGGGTTTATATACGGCGATATACTTTATATAGTATATATAGATACTAAAATTATTAAAAGGTATAATATAGTAAAAAGTATTAGCGATAAAATAATAATTATAAAAAAATAAAAATAACTTAACTATTATAATAAATCTAAACGCTAGTATAAAGGGCGGAAGTTTTAGATTTAAATATAATAAAAATAGTAAAATTATAAGTATAAAATCAAAACTACCTTTAACTAGTTAAGGCCTAATGGAATACGTAATTTAGGAATAAATTAGTTAAAAAAGGGGAATAATATTATAATTAGTATTTAGGTATTAAGCTATAGTATACGAAGACTTTTATAAAACTAATAAAAACTATAAATAAAAGACGTTATATAACTAATAAATATAATAGAGGTCTATTATATATATTAATAGACTTTTAGTAGGTCTATTAACAGACTCTTAGTAAATCTATTAATAAATCTAATAAATATTTATTAGGTTTATTACCTTACTATATCGGAGCGCGAAGTCTAATAAATTAAAATTTATCTTTAACCTATCCTTAATCTATTTATTTAGATTACTTAGGCTTTTATTAATTTTATATTTTATAATATTAATACTAACCCCTATTACTAGTTTGTACGATAATATCCTTACTTTAAACTATTATTATTACTCCTGCCCGAAAACTAATCTAAAGCCCGAAAGAACTTTAATAAAAAGCTTAGTAAATAAAAATTTTAAAAAGTTATTATTTAAACTAAATAAACTAGGAATATAAATATTTAAATTAAAATATCCTATAATAGAAATGTAAAAATTTAATATTTTAATTTTAAGTAGTCTATAAAGTAAATATACTTATTAATAAAAAAGATTATACTTAAAGTACTATACTCTTATTTTAGGATCTAGAAAATAAATTACGTTATTTAGTAATATCTCTTTTAGTTTCTTATTAATAATTATAGTTAATATTTCTCTCTTAGCTATTAATTTAAAAGTAGTTTATCTATTTAATTAGTACTTAAATATATAAGTTTTATTTTTAATTTATTCTAAATAAAACTATTAGTATTAATTAAAAAGCTTTTAGAAAATAGTAGAATTATGTTTAAAATATATAAAAAAAAAAAAAAATTTTTTTTACTACTACCGAATTCTCCTAAAGTTTTTAACTAAGTAAATATAAATAGACGGCCTTTATAGTAAAAGTATAAGTAACTATATTAAAAAAATAATATAATAGCTTTTCTTAATATATAATCTAGGTTCTGCGGATAATTTAAAATTTATTTTAATAAAAGGAGCGCGTACTAATTATATAAAAGGCTAAGAATAAATTTAAAAAATAAGTATATTATATACTTTATTAGTATAAGGTATCTTAATTATTAATATAATAGACTTATTAGAGGATAAATAATTATTACTTATAGTAAATTTACTAATAAAAAATATATTTTTACTAACTTCTCTATATGTTTTAAAATATACTTTTTAAATAATAGAAGTAAACTATTAATATAAATCGTATATCTATAGATACTTAAACTACTAGTAAAAAAAGACTCCGTAAGCGAAGTTATAGAGCTAAAATTAACAATAAAATAAAATTTATTATAAGTGTCTAATTAAATAAAAAAATTAATTAAAAATAAAATTAGTATTTTAAAGTAAAACTATATTAGAGAGTACTTTAAGTAAATAAGTTAATAAAAAGAGCGTATAAGTAAATCTTTATATCTATATATATTGTTTTTAAGAGTTAAATAGTTATACAGGGGGGTGACAAAAAGATTAATTAAAAAAGTTTAGTTTTTAAAAGTTTAATAACTCTATAAGTATTATATTTAAAAATTTAAAACAAAGATTATTTATAGAAAAGGTTATAAGATATAGTATAATAAAGCCTAATTAGGCTTAGCGTATTTATAGCCTTAGTTATATAGTCTTAAACTTAAGACTTTTTTTCTTCTTAACTTTACGTATTTATAACTTTTTAACTAGCGTATAAAATTAGCTATAAAATATATATATATATTAGTAAGTACTATTAAATGTTTATATAATAAATTGTAAGTATTATTTCTTATCCAAATATTTAGCAATTTAAATTTAGAATTTAATAACTTAATTTAGAGATTTTCGACGTTATTTAAAAAGGTATATATTTAACTTATTGTTAAAAATTTAAAATACTAAATAAAAGTAGAACGGTATAATAAGGTTAAAAATATAATAATTATTTAATTTACTATAATATTAAATTAGTGAGGACTAAAAAACTTTTTAAATTTTTATACATTTAAAGTCTTATAACTTCTTATATAGTAAAGATAACTAAAAGGTCTTTATTTTATATTTTAGACAATATAAAATACTAAAAAGCTAATATTTTATTATTACCTAACTAGGTTAGTTAAATTTCAAGTATATATTATCTAATAATAATAATATATTACTAACTATTAAATACGACTAAAATGTGTAAATATATATTTAAAATTATATAAAATATTTATTACGTAAAATATATAACAAGATTTTGTAATTTTTACTATTTTTTAATTTTAATAAAATATAAAATAATTTTAGTAAGATATTATTAATCTATAATATAAATACTTATATAAGTAATATATATAGTATAGTAATATATATATATATTATAGCTAATTTTATACGCTAGCAAAAAAGTTATATATACTTATAGTTAAGAACAAAAAATATCTTAAGTTTAGGACTATATAACTAAGGCTATAAATACGCTAAGCCTAGTTAGGCTTTATTATACTGTAGTTTATAACGTTTTCTCTAATTTATCTTTGTTTTAAATTTTTATATATAATACTTATAGAGTTATTAAACTTTTAAAAACTAATCTTTTTTAATTAATCTTTTTTTTGTCACCCCCCTGTATTTATACCTTTTAAGTATAGACTAATAGACCTTTCTAAGGAACCTAATAAGTGCTAACTAATATAATATCTAATAGATACTATTAAAAAAGTAATCTATATATTTCTCTTTATATATTAGTAATATTTATTTACGTAAAATTTATAGCCCGATTAACTAATACTAGACGCTAATTTAGACTTATATTAAAATAAGTCTATTATAAATAAAGTATTCTAATTTTTATATTATAGGTCTTAAGTTACTCTAATTTTATATTTATATTTAATAAATTATTTAATTTTTAAGACTACTATATAGAAGTGCGGTATTTAAAGTATTTATTTATTTTTTAATATATATTTAGCCACTAGCGTTTATTTATGAGTTAAGATAACCTAAAAAAAAATTATATATATTAATAGTGTTTTATATTCCCATATTAATCGCACCTTAGTAATATATTATATAATATTAATATATAAGCGCTTAGTATCAGTTTATATAATATTTTATACCCTAAGGTTATATTTATACTCTAAGATTAGATTTATACCCTAAGACTAGATTTATATCTTACCTATACTAGTAAGAGAATTATTATAAAATAATTATTAATTAATATTCTTTATAATTATAGAGTATACGCTAAAAGTAAAGAATAATAGTAATTTTAATAAATAAGTAAAATTAGGGCCTTAGTACTAGCCCTATAGTATAATCTCTAAATTCTATTATATAACTAATAATTTACTAAATATATAGCTTTAGAAGATATAAAAATATTAATTTTAAAAAATAAAATTATTTTTATAGAAGACCTAGTTATTAAAAAAAACATATTTAAATTTAGTAAGAAAAATAATTTTTTTTTAAATAGAAGAGCCCTTCTAAGTAAAAGGTAATAAAAGGCCCTACTTAGGTAATTTAAGTGTTAAAAACTATATTATATTTACTAAAATTAATATATAGAGTTTACTAATATTTTAATAGTTTTTATTTAATATAGTTTAATCTAGTTTTATAATAGTATACCTTTTAAAGTATTAAGGCCCTTAGTATAAAGTTTTTTTACTACTATTACTACTAGCTTTCTTTAATACTTAATAACCTAATAATAATAATTTTTTACTAACTCTCTCTATAAGGATAATTTTATAGGTATTACTCTTTCTTAAAGTACTAACTAATTTAAGCCTTCTTAGACGCCTCTACTAGTTATAATTTAAAAAATTATATATTTTAAGATACTACTACTACTATTTACTATAAGTACCTACGCTTAGTAATCCTTTTTCACCTTTATTTTTACCTAGTCTCTTTTTTTATATATATATAAGTATATACTCTATATTTATTTTAGCTATAGCTTAAAGTTATAAATTCTATTCTTATAGTATACTACTAGCTTTTTTATACTTTTAGTAACAATTACTATATACTTTTAAAATAATTTATTAATAGTATTATATAAGGTAGTATATTAAAAATATAAAGATATATATATACTCCTCCCTTTTTAAAACCCCTTTTAATTGCCCTAAGCTACCACAGCCACACTATTTATTCGATTAGTATATAAATATATATAAACAGTCGTGTTACTATATATTTAGGTAATAATATTAATTATAAATATAGTAAGGGCTACTATATTTAGCTAAGGAAAGTATACGTGCTGCTTAGGCTAGATAAAATTATTTTTATATAATTTACAGTAATATTTTTAATTTTTAATTTAGTAATCTATAAAGCGTAAAAGTATAAGTATTTATTTATAACTCTATAGAGGTAATATAGAGGGCTTACTTATATTTTATTTTTTAATACTTTATTAGTTTTAATAGTAAAGCGTAAATAGTATTTAAACTTATTAGTATTAGATATAGTATTTAGGTAACTTTAATAATAAAAAAGTTATAAGAGTTTTTATAAAATTATATAATTTACTATTTATATAATACGCGTAGGTAATTATATTATATTACCTACTTTTTATAGTACCTACTAAGTACCCGCTAATATAGACTATTAGTTTAATACTAACTACTAGCCTACTAGTATACTTATTATTTAATTAAGTAGCTATTTAAATAGATATTATCTTTTAAAATTAGCTCTTACTTAGCTTTTAATTATTACGTATATAGTTTAGTATTTAATAGAGTTCTTTTACTATATATTTATATACTAATTAAACAAATAGTGTGGCTGTGGTGGCTCGGGATAACCAAAAGGGGTTTTAAAAAAGGAGGAGTATATATATACCTTTATACTTAATATTCTTTTACTATATTTATACTCCTAGATTAAGGTCTAGGCGTACTTTTACTTTTTGGTTTAAATAGAAGAGGGCCTTAATATTTACTAAAGAAGTTATTTTAAAAATAAAATAAGTAATACTAAAGTATTAATAAACGTATTATTTAATAATTATAGTGTATTTAAGGGCTAATAAAGTTTTTTTTTTTAAATACCTAAACTTAGATTTACTAAAAGTCTATTATCTAAATTTAAATACTATTTTTACTTTTATAACTAATCACTTAAACGAGTTAAATATACCTCCTAACTAAATATATAAAGGGAAAAGTAAAGTAATAATACTACTTATTTAGCTATTTAAGGAAAACTCTACTATAATCTTTTATAAACTCTTATACTTATATTTATTAAGAATTAAAGACGCTAGGATTAGACTATTTAATATTAATTTAAAGAGCCTTAGATAAAAAAATATTAAACTATCTAAGATTAAAATAAAGAAAGGTAGTTTGTAAACTAGTACCTATTATTTTACTATATACTACTTAATATTATATAACGCTATTATTAATAAAAGACTTAGATTTAAATTAATTTAAGAATAAAGAATTATAGCCGGGTTTATAAGTAAAAAAGAGGTTAAGACTTAGGCTAGAAGAAAGATTTTAAAAATAGAGAGTATAGTAGGGAAGATAAAAGAGATAGTAAGTAAAAAAATTAGTATAAATTATAAGTTTACTGGCTAGAAATCTAGAAATTATATAAAGAGAATTATATAGTTTTAATAGTATAGTTATTATCTAAAAGAATTCTATATAATACCTCTAACTATTAATTATAATTTATAGAAATTTAATTACGTGCAGCTCTATTTATAACATAATTTATTAAATTTTTAAAAAATAGTAGAGTAATTTAATTACTCATATTTATATATATTAGTTTTTATAATTTTAGTTCTAGTTATTAATATAACTATTAAAAACTTTCCACTAAAAAAGTTTTATATAAAAAAAAAATACTCTATTTATTTTAAAACTAGATAGAAACTTACTACCTATAGTTAGAAAGGTGTTTTTATTTTATAATTAAAAAATATCTATAAAAGAATAAGGTATTAACTCTTTTAATAGTTTTACTATATTAATATTTATAATATAAAAGCTATATCTGCTATAATAGCTATTAATAAAAAAATAGTATTATATACTAAAATATTATTAATATTAAACTATAGTTCTTAAAATAATAGTACTATATATATTATCTTATATAGGTATACACATACTCCTACTTTTTTAAAAACCCTTTTAGTCGCCCTAACCCACTATAGCCACACTATTTGTTCGATTAGTATATAAATATATATATATATTACCTTATACTTTTTATAATTACCTTTTAAGTCTATTTTATCTACTTTTACGTCCTAATTAAATATTATATCTAGTTCTTTCGCAGTACACTTGTTTAATTTATACTATTTTTTCTTTATATTATTTAGTAGTTAGCCGCTTAAATTTTTCTTTATATATAATATAAAGTAGAGTATATAGTAAAAAACTATACTAATTTATATACTATAGACTCTATAATTCGTTTTATATAAAATATTTAATTAATTTAGTTAAAGTAAACTCCTTAGTAAATAAAAATTTAATAAACGTCTTATAATTAGTATAATATTATTTTAAGTTTTTATAGTATATATACGAGTTTTTATTTTTATTTTTAAAATAAAGATTAATATAGTCTTTAGTACTATTCTTTTTATTATTATTATTATTAAAATTACTTTAGCTACCTATATCGCTAATTATAGAGGCAGAATATAGATTTAATATTAATAATAATTACTAAGTATTATTAATTATAGATTAGATATCGTTAATTATAAACTAGAATAAATTATTAATATACTACTTAAAATAAGATTTTTAGACTAATCTACGCGGGGCCTACTAGCTTATATAATTTTTTTTATTTTTTTTACGTAAGGTATAGTAAGCTAGATTTTAATAATTTAATTATTAATTTACTATTAAGAATATTATTAACGTATAGGTAAACGGGTATTAACTTTAAAGTAGATAAGCTAGTAAATTAGACTATATAGATAGTTAAGTGTCTAGTTTTTACTTTAGTTAACTAAGGCTATATATAATAAATACTGTAATAAATATTATAAAATTTTACTATATACTATTTTTTATAACGCTCTTATTCCCTCTGTAAAATAATTATTAAACTACTTTATTAATAAAGTAATATTTATAAGTCTACTAATCTAGTTTAGAATACTAACTAGTCTATAGTTTCTCTTTTAAATATAAATACTAAGTATAGCCTCTTATAACTATTCTTTATATAGCAGCTCTAAAAAGTAGAGTAATTTAAATTACGGATACTATTACGGCTCTAGTAAAAATAGTCCTTTTAACTTACTATAGTAATAGTAGATTAGTTATACGTATTACTTATTATTATAGATTATTTATTTTTATATTTATATTAATTAGCGGGGAAGTAAAATATATTATTAAAATTTAATACTTTTATATACTTAATATTACTAATCTATTAAAATATAAAAATACGACTAGAATATTTACTAAAAAAATTATTAGCCTATAAAAATAGGGTTTTTAAACAAGAAAAATTATCCTTAGGCTATAAAAATATTCTTAGGCTATAAGGAGTTTCTTAGCCTATAAGAAAATTCTTAGCCCGTTAGGGCTCCTATAAAACTAATAATACTAATTTATTTATAGCTTCCTATTTAAACGTAAATACCGAGTACCTTCCTATCTATAATAATACTAGAAAGCGGAACGGATATAATTATAATATTTATATATATCTATAGTTTATAAAATACTTATATATACTTATACGTATATCTATTAGCTTATTTTCTAGTATAGTTTTCTTCGCAAATTTTTAATAATAATTATATTTATTTATACGCTAGCGTGATACTAACTTTTAATAATTATTATAATATAGGGATTCCCTCTTTAGTAAATAAATTTATTTATTTTATTTTATAGACTACCGCCTATTCTAGCTCTAAATATAAGTTTATAATAATAGTAGTTATAGCTATTATAGCTATATAAGCTATTTCTAGTATTTATCTTTTTTTAAAAGTAAATAATATAAATAAGTCTAATACTATATATATCTAAGGAAGCGTCTTTACGGCTTTATCTATCGTAAATAATAGTTATTACCTTATATCTAACCATTAAGTTAATCTTTTTCTAGGTAATATAGTATTAAAGAACTACTATATACTACTTATAAGTAAATAGTCCTTTAAATTCTCTACCTACTTTATTAATATATAAACGCCTATTAATACTTAAGCGTATATATATATATAATCTAATATACCTATTTATCTTTTTTTTTCTTTAACGTATAGTAACTGTTATATCTATTTTACGCTTTATAACCTACTATTAGTAAGTTACTTAGTATAATTTAGCAGCTGCTACAGCGTTAAGTACTTTTTATATTTATATACTATCTATTATCTCTAGTATAAAATCTATTTTTTATTTTTCTACTATCTCTTTTCTATTTAACTTTAATATAAGCTGTTACAGCTTATTATCTTATAGTATAGCTAGATTAGTAAATTTATTTATAACGCTTATTTAAACGTACTATATTAGTAAATATAGTTTAATAGCTTCCTCTACTATTATTATTATATACTTATTTCCCTTATCGGCGAGTAGGCAGCAGGTAATATTATAGTATTTTCTTTCTAGTACGTTAAGGGCTTTTATAATATTAATAATTTTATCGGTATACTTTTATATACTTAATAGTAAATATTTTATAATAACTACTTTTACTACTTATATATATAGATTATTGTCTAGTATACTCTTATAAATAGGTATATAAGACTTAGTTATTATAGTTTTATTTTTATCTCTAAAGTTAATCGCGATACGTAAAGTCGCTATTAGTATATTTATAATAAAAGTTAGTTAACTATACTCTATAAACTACGCTACTAAAAATAAACGTTATATTAATATATACGTTAATATACTAAATCCTATTTTTTAACTTTAATAATAACTTTAATAATAATTTTAATAATAATACGGCGGAGTAGGCGTATTATAGTATAGTAGTACTATAGTAGTTTAGCCTAAAAAAAAGAAAAAAGTAAAAGTAATAGTAGCCTAATACTATTAGTATACTAAACTTTAATTTACTAAACTATACGCTATGACTATAAGTTTAAATCTAATTAAACTAAAAATATTTTTTGTAGTTTTTATATACGCTTATTTTTTTAACTGTATTTAGAGAAATAACTTTTTTTAGCCTATACCTTTTTTAGACTAGTGTCTTAACGCTACACTTTACCTCTCTTTATATAATATATATCTAAACTACTCCCTTTTTAAAATTAATAAGTTATACTAATATAGGTTCTTTACTAAAAATATAATAGATTTTCTTATATCTCCTCTAATATATATATTAGTTAAGATTATATTAAGAATCTTTTAAGTATATTTACTAAGTACGGATAATATTAAAAGTTTAGTATTTACCTATTTTATATATATAATAATATTTTAAAAAAATAGGTAAAGCTTAAAATAATGCTAAAGACTAGGTCTAGTAAATAGTTTAACCCAATTTTAGTTAATATTTTAGATCTTATAAATATCTATCTAATTATTTTTATTTTCATTTCAAAATTTATTATAGGAGAGCTTTATTTTTATTTGTATTTTTATTTTTATAAATTTAATTAAAATCTTTTATTTATTTTATTTATTTTATTTTATAACGTAAGTAATAATAGTTATATTAGAGAAGTCACTAAGTATATTACTAAAAATAATCTAGGTAATATAATTACGCTTAAGTTCTTAGAGTTAATTAAAAATATATAGTCTAAAAAATTTACTACTAAAGTTAAGGTTAGTAAATCTAGTATTATTATATTACTTACGTCTATAATTAATAGGAAATTAATTTCTACTAACTAGCTTAATAATATTAGCTAACTATTTAATTTTAATAAAGAATCTAATTAAGGTATATATTAAATTAAGCTAAAAGTAAAGAATAAAATAACTTATAAAGTTTTTAATAACTAAATTAAAAATAAAACGGATCTACTAGACGAGCTAGGCTACTAGAGTATTATTATAGTTTAATATTTATAAAAAATATAATATAAGCCTAAAAAAATTAAGGTCTATAGGTTTATATTATTAATAATTGTAGTTATTTATATAACTTTTAATAATAAATAAATAATTAGAGAAGTATAAGCCCTATATTTATAGCTTATTTATATATTAATCGAAAAGTAAAAGTACACCTAGATCTTAATATAGGGGTATAAATATAGTAAGAGAAGTTTATTAAATTCTAAACTATATACGTAATAATTAAAAGCTAACTTATAAAAACTAATTTTAAAGGATAATATTTATTTAAATAACTACTTAATTAAATAATAAGTATACTAGTAGGTTAGCGGTTAGTATTAAATAAGTAACTTATATTAGCGGGTACTTAGCAGATACTATATAGAGTAAGTAATATAACGCGGTTATTTATACGTACTATATAAATAATAAACTATAACACTATATAGAAATTTTTATAACTTTTTTTTTTATTAAAATTACCTATTTACTATATTTAATACTAAGGAGTTTAAATAGTATTTACGCTTTATTATTAAGACTAATAAGGTATTAAAAAATAAACTATAAGTAAGTTTTCTGTATAACTTTTATATAGTTATAAATAAATACCTATACTTTTATATTTTATAAATTACTAAATTAAAAATTAAAGACGTTAAATTATATAAAAGTAATTTTATTTAGCCTAAATAGCAAGTATACTTTTCTTAGCTAGGTATAATAGCTCTTATTATATTTAAAATTAATATTATTATCTAGATATATAGTAACACGACCGTTTATAAATAATATATATATTAGGTAAATACTTTTACTACCTTATATAATACTATTAATAGGTTACTTTAAAAGCGTATAGCAATTATTACTAAGAGTATAAAAAAGCTAGTAGTATACTATAAAAATAGAATTTATAATTTTAAGTTATAGCTAAAGTAAGTATAAAATATATACTTATATACGCGTAAAAAAAAAGACTAAATAAAAATAAAAGCGTAGAAGAGTAACTAAGTATAGGTACTTATAGTAGGTAGTAGTAGTAATAGTATTTTAAAATACATAATTCTTTAGATTATAACTAGTAAAAATACCTAAAGAGGTTTTAATTAATTAATATTTTACTAGAAATTAAAATTACTTTTATAGAGGGAGAGTTAGCAAAGAGATTATTATTAAGTTATTAAATATTAGAGAAAGCTGCCGGTAATAGTAACAGAAAAATTTTATATTAGGGGCTTTAGTATTTTAAGAAATATAATATTATAGAATTAGATTAAACCGTATTAAATAAAAACTATTAAAGTAATAGTAAACTTTATATATTAATTCTAGTAAATATAATGCAGTTTTACAGTTAGGTTACTTAAGTAAAATAGTTTTTCGCCTCCTACTTAGAAGGGATTTATATATTAAGTAATATATACCTAATTATATAAGTATTAAAATAACTTAACCTTTATTTAACTACTATAATATAGTATTTAAAGTATGTATAATACTTTAAAATAAATAATTTTTACGTCTATCTCTTTATAGATATAGGTTTAAAATAATTTAAATAGTCTTATATTTGTATACTAATCGAATAAATAGTGTGGCTGTAGTGTCTCGGGGCGACCAAAAGGGATTTTAAAAAAGGAGGAGTATGTGCATGCCTTTATATAAATAGTCTTATAACTTTAATTAAATATTAGTTTTAAGCTAATATCTAACTAATCTATTTATAGAATATATTTTAAAAATACGCCCTCCGATTAATATGGTAAAGATAAAAGTATTAATAATTTAAAGTTTAAATACTAAGTATTATTTTAAAACTACTAAAAACACACCTAAATAGAATAAAAATAGTATTAGCCTAATTTATAATATCTATAATATAGTCAATTACTGTTTTTATATAAAAGTTATTTTTTAAAAAGTTATTATACTAGATTATATTAGGGTATTCTAAGCGGAAGATTAAATAAAGTTTTTAATAAAATTTATTTAGCTTTTATTAAATATAATTAAGTAAGTTATAGAAAATTTAGTTTTGCGTATAAGAATAATTTTTAATTAAGTTAGAGTTTTATTTAATTATTAGTTTATTAATTTATACTAAAATAAAGAATTAAATCTTCTATTTGGTAAAGAGCTAATAATAATAATAATAATAATAATATATTAATAAATTTTATAAAGTCTAGTACTATTTAGTATAGTTATTATTATATTTTAAAATTAAAAAACTAATGCCGTACTTAATAAAAAGTAAATTCAAGAATAAGATTCTAAATATATATATAAATATTTACTAATATACTAAAATACTTATATATAGATATTAAATCTGTAGTAAACTAAATAATACATATATTTAAAGTAAAAGATAAATTAATACTATCTATAAGATAAGACGATTAAAATTAAATATATATATAATAGGAAAGTAATTAGATAATCTAGTTACGTAATTAACCTATAATTAAAGAGGATATATAAGTCTTAATATTATAACACACCCCCTATATAAACTATATTTAAGTAATAAGCCTGTCTTAAAATTATCTAAGGTAAATTTTAGTCTTATAATATTCTATTATAAAAATTACGGCGTGCTTAATCTTTTTTATTAGATCTTTTTTTATAGATTTAGATACTATCTATTTTTATAGTAAGTTTACGGCTCTAAATAATTTATTTAGCTAATTACTTATAACAGCTTATTTTATTAATTCGTCCTAAATAAAACTTAGTTTTTATAGTATTTTATAATTAATTATTATCTTTTATTTTAACTAATTGTGTCTTCTATATTTAGTAAATAGGTAAATTTATAGACGTAGTAAATAGGTAGTAAATTATATAAATAAAAACGGCTCTGCCGCGCTAGTTAGATATAATAATTATTTAAATTATCTTTTTCTTTTTCTCTTTAGTTCGTAATAATTTTTACTATAATAAATAATATTACTATTATTACTCTATTTTATCTATCTAAATATTACTAACTAATTATAGAGTACTTTTAGACGTTTTAGTACCTACTTTTTTATTTATAATAAATAGTAACGTAGCGGCTGCGATTATAGTAGTTATAGTAGTTATAATAGTTATAATAGTTATAGTAGTTAACTTATAAAAACTACTTTTTTTTCTAATCTTTTTAAATTAGATAATAATAATAATAATTTTTTAGCCTTAAACTATAATAAAATAAAGTAAGGTAGTAATAGTTAAATAATTTCTAAAAATAAAAAGAAGCTGTCTCCTAAGTCTAGTAAGTAACTTATTTTAAACTATAAAATCTATATACGCAGCGCTTTCTCCAGTAATTTAATAAAAGTTTATTTTAAAAATTTTAATTTTATAAATACGCGCTACTGTTATTACGTAATTTATATATATAATTTATTATATATTTTATTAATTATATCTCTATTATATATTATTAATTATTATAGTTTTATTAGTACCTATACTATTTATATAACTTTTATTAAGCTTATAATTAAGTATAATACTATAAACCCTAAAATAAGTAATTATTTTTTAAATTTTAGTTTATAGATTATACTAATATATTATAGCTTAATAATAAAATTATATCTACTTCTAAGGCTATTTATAAAATTTTTAAGTAGTACTAGACTTCTTTAATACTAAGTATCTAGATAGTATTATTAAGTAATTAAAGTCTTTTAGGGTTTTTTAATTAAAATTAATATTTAAGTCATATTTTTAGTAGCTAGGGCTATAATAATCTAGCTTATAAGTATCCTTTTAGGCGTATTTTAGCTATTACTAATTTTTATTTAGTACCCCGCTATTATCTGTCTAAGTAGTAGATAGCTAAAAATTATATTTAAATAATAGGCTAACATATTAATCGAAAGGAGGATTTTACTAGCTATTTAAATAAATTTATTTTAAGTTTAAGTTAAGAGCGGTTTAATTTATTTTTAAAAAGCTATAATACGTATATAAGATTAAAGTAGTAGTAGTATAATTATAATTATCTATTAAAATTCTAGGAGATAAAAAGCGAGTTATACCCCTATAGTTAGGGTTTTTTTTTTAGACTTTTAGTTATTTTTATTTACCTTAGACTCTAAACTATTTTTATTTATTTAAAACTCTAAGCGGACGTCCCTATCTAAGTAAAACTTAAAAATATAAGTATAATTCACTATATAAACTACTTAATAAGACTTTAGTTATACTATAGTTATAATTATCTACTTTTCTTATAATTAATTTCTTTTATTTTAGATTTTTTTTATTTAGATTTCTTTTATTTAGGATAGATAAAATCTAATAGGCTTTCTTCTCTTTACTTTCTACTTATTTAATAATTAGTAACTATATATTTTATAGATTAAGTAGCTCTTTAAAGCGTTTAAATTATTATTATATAAGTGCCTTTATTAATTTATTAGTAGACATATCTCTAGTTTATAGATAGATTATCTTAAATAATTTTTTTATATATTTTTAATATAGCTATATATTCTAAATATTAATATAGTATAATTAAGTTATAATTCCTTTATTAGCTCTAACTATAAGTTTAATTATCTATTAATTATCGCACTAAATTCTCTAAATAAATTTTAAATTAAGTATAATTTTATAAAAAAAGCGCCTTAAAACTATTACTTTTTTACTTATATACTCTAAAGCAATTAGTTTAGCTTTTATTATTAAAGTAGTAATAGTAGTCTATTTAGCTACTTTCTAGAATATTATACCTTCAAATATTATTATAATATAACTATAAAATAATTTTTTTATTTTAGGATTATTAGTAAATAAAGTATTTTTATATATTATAAGATTAGGTCTATTATATTATTTATATTAAATTGCCTACTAGCGGGTGTAATATAGGTAAATAATTACCTTATTAATAGTAGTAAAGTACTATAGACTTAAATTTATTAAAAATTATAATAGCTTTAAAATTATAAATATAATATTTAGTCGAAGTATAAATACTATATATTAAACTAATTTTATACGTTTCTAATATCGCTTAATATCCTACTTAAAAGCTTCTCTAGTAAACTTAATAAGTTTTTTTTTAAAAAAAAGGTATATTAAAAAAGCTACTACTATTATTAAAGCCGAATTTTTTTATAATTTTATTAATATATATATTAGAAATAAATATAACTATTCTATTTTCGTAATTATATATTACCCTAATTTTAAAAAACTATTAAATAGGCCCCCTTGCTTTAATTTTATATTTTACAATCATTTAGCTCTAGAGCTGTTTTACTATTACTTTATAATTTTTATAATATAGTAGTAGAATATTATTTATATAAAATAAAATAAAGACTGTCTTCTTATAATTAAAAAAAAATAAAACTCTTTCTTTAATACTATAAGCCAAATAGTATATAGTAAGCTTAAGAATTTATTATACTAAAAGTAAAGTAAGTCGCGTAGGCTATATAATACTTAATTAAGTTTAATGTATATATCTTACTTCTTAAATCTATTAAATAATTTATATATTACTAGATTTTTTATTAATATTAAAGTATTAAAAAATACTTTAATAATATTATACTATAAAATCTCTAGGTTAAATTCTACTATAAGTATTATTATAGCTTAGAATAATCTTACTATAAGCGTAGTAGTATATATTAATTATATAAAATTAATTTCTTAGAAATTATTTTTTATAATAATATAGGCTTTATACTTAATAAAGTATCTATTTTAATTAAATTTATAGGTCTAGATTTATTTTAATAGTAAAAGTCGGCTATTTACTTTTACTTTTATAATCTCTTTTTAGGTTTCTTTTTTTAAAAGCGTATTAATCTTAATATATAAAACTTATTTAAATCTATTATTAAGAAAATATAAATTAAGCTACTTCTATATTATAAGTAGTAGAGAAAGATTATTTTTATATATATAATATAGATTACGGCGGGTAGAGTAATTAAAAAATAATATTTTAAGTATTTTTTTAAGTATCGCGGCTATTACTATAGTATTAAAAATAATATATATTTATAGCTTAGTATATACCTCTATAGCGCTAAAAATATATATATATATATATAAAATTAATTTTAAAATTATTATTTTATAGATCCGTAATTACTATATAAGTATGTATAAAATTTATTTTATCCTTTAGCTAATTACCTAAATTATTATTTTTAGGTCGCCTACTATAGAGGGGTAAATTAATATATTTAATTTTAGGTTTTTACTACTACAGTCTCCTATTTAATTATATTACTTAATTCTAATTATACTTTTAATAATTTTAAGCTAGTAGTATTTTTACTTTACTTATAATAGTAAAAGCGTTATTTATAATTTAAAAAGCAGCTATATAGTAATTATACTCTAAATTTTAAAAATTATTTTTAGAATTTAACAGACTAGCTTTTTTAGTTTTATATATTTTTTAGTAACTATTAGGTACCCCCTAATTTTTTATAAAATTATTTTAAATAGCGTCTAGCGCTAGCGTTATTTTTAAAATTATAAATTTTATTTATTTATCTAATATTATATAAATTTTTATATAATTACTAACTAAATAATTATTTTATATAGCTATTAAATTCTTAGGAGTACTAAAAGAGGTTTAGTTAATTACTTTTTTACGCTAACTATAATTAGTACTCCTATATTTATATTTAGAATTTAGATATTTATTATTGTTTATTTATTTATTTAACTAGCTTAGTAAGCGTATATTATTAAATACTATGCCTAAGTTTATAAATTTATTTTTATAAAGTACCTTAATAACTAAAACTATTTTTTATTATGTATTCTATAATTAGATAGCCCTTTATAGAAAAGCTTTTTATTAAAAATAATATTATAAGTTATAATTACCTAATTAAGTACTAGAACTTATATCCTATAAATATTAAAAGTATAATAGCTTACTAAATACTTAATATAGCCCTATAGGTTTCCCTTATATTTATACTTATTATAGCCTATTAAGCGCTTTTTATTTAAAGGGTAAGTATAATAGCTATAAACGTAAATTTTACTTTAATTAAAATATAAATCTATTATTATATTTTTTATAATTATAGACTTTTACTATTTAAAGTACTACTTAAACTAATTATTAAATACTTTATTTAGTAATTGTATTTTATAAAATAATAATAAACTTATTTTATATAATTATATTATAGTATCTATTATCTTAAATTAAAACTTAGTAGGTAGATTAGCGTTTAATTATATTTTAATTATATTTAAAATTATTTTTTAGTCTATCCTCTCGGTACTGCTATTTAGCTTATAAGTATATAGTAAAATTGTAATAAGTTTAATTTTTTAATTAATTACCTATTTTTTAAAATATAAGCGACTGTACTATAGTACTATAGTAGTATTATTATCTTAAATAAATATATAAATTTTAAAATTATATTATATAAGAAGTAGCTTAGTAAAGTCCTTAAAAATTTTTATAATTAATTTTAAGCCTTTTAAGTAAAAGTTATAATTATAGATCTTTTTACTAAAATTATTTTTTAGGATTATACTCTATTACTCGTCTAATCTATTTATTAGTATATTAAAAAGATTTTATAATACTTAAAAGAAGGGTTATAGTAATTATTTTTTTAGTTTTTTTAAAATTACTTATATTATATAAATAGTTAATTAACGTACTTCGCGAGTTTTATAAAGCCGCGGTATAACGTAATAATAAAAACTTAATAAATACTAAATAGCGTACATATAACGAGGCTATATATAAGTAGTATAAATTTTAAATTTTTAAAAATTATACTCCGTTCTTTTAGCGAGGACTATAGTTACCCTACTAAATATAATAATACGCTTATACTCTAACCTATATCTATAAATTAGCGACTACTTATAATTATTTTTAAGAGTATTAACAATTACGGCTTATAATTATATATAATATAGTTAGCCTAAGAGGTTACTAGATATATAAACTTTAAGACTAAAGAAAGTTGTTAAACTATTACCTAAAGCCTATATAACTAAGTATTTAGTCTTTAAGTAAGTCTAACTATCTATCCTATACTCTATACTATATTATTAACTTTTATTTAAAGATACTTTATCGTATTATATCTCTATAAGTCTTTTTTATTTTTAAAATATTTTATTACTATACTAATTTTAGCTAGATTACCGCCTATTATACTAACTACTTTTAGTAGTAGCGATATTTTAAGTTAAAATAAAATCTAAAATTAACTAGAATATAATCCTTTTATCTACGCACAGCTTATTAATAAGTTTTATACTAACTTATATATACGCGAACTTTTAGCGGAGAATAGCCTTTTTAAATATATTATTTTTAGCTACTTTAAAGCCCTTTTTAGTATATTATTCTATATAGATAGATTCTAGGCTAATAAGATAAAAACTTTATAAAAGTAAGTAATTAATAAAAAAGGGCCGAGAGACCTAGTATTATTAATAAAACTAGGGGTAATAGAGTAATCTAAAAAGTAGACTAATAAAATAAAGTAAATCTATTAGTACGCTTATAAAATCTAAAATAAAAAAAAAATTAACTAAGTATTATAAACTCTAAGGCAGCCTACTAGGGCGTATAAGTTAAATAAGTACACGCTCTTATCCTTATCTAGTAGATATTACTAATTAAATAGTAAATACTATAGGTAGTGTAGATACTAATAATAGTAGATATAGCTTTTTTTTTATTCTATAAAACTACTAGGTAAGCTAAATATATACGTAACTTACTTTACTAGTAGGCCTTTAGGTAGTATTATTATTTTAGTAAAAAGTTTAATAGGTAATATAAAGACTTACGTAGAATTAGGTAAAAAAATATTATTTTAAACTATATAATAAGTCTATAATAACGTTATTAGTTTATAATATTAGTAGGTAGGGTAAAACGTAATAAAAATAAAATATAAAAGAATAAATAAGCCTTTTATACTTCTACTCAGGAGTAGATTATATAAATAGTAGAGTAGTATACGCATTTTAAATAAGTTATATTATTAATTTTAATATTCTAAATATACTATATTAATACTTATAATACTACTTTTTTTAAATACTTTAATTACTAATACTATATCTGCTTATTATTAATATAGGGATAATTAATCTATAATTTTTAAATCTTATAATTATCTATTATAGTATTAATTAAAAAGTAAAAAATAATTAACTTATATTTAATAAAGGTAAGATTATACTTATATTATAATTTTATTAAAATAATATTCTCCTTTAGCGTATCTATACGTAAAGTATAATTAAAACTTAAGTACTAAATACTAGTCTTCCTTAAATAAGCTTTAAAAATAATATTAATATAAAAGCCTTTTACTACTATAATATTTTTAAGTATTAAATCTTTTATACAGGGGCTATTTATACTATATAAAATTTATTTTAGGATTTAGTTACCTATTCTAGTAATTACTAATACTTATATTTTAGTTTTAATACTTTTAATTTTAATTACTTTTTTAAACGTTCTAGGAACAAGTATTACAGTATTATTAATAAGATATATAATAGTACTACTATCTAAAATAATACTATTTAAAAGAGGATATACGCTAAATATTATAGTATTATAGACTTCTATACTTTTTTTATCTAATATAAGTATTAAAGAATCTATAATAGTAACTATAATCTTTTTTAAATATATTATTCTTATATTAGTGTTTACTTTTTAATTTTTAAAATTTTTCTTTTTAATCTTTATTTATAGATTAGTATATTTAGTCTACTATAAGTAATTAAGAATTTTCTTTCTATTAGTGCTAGAAAGTATAATTAATAGTAATTTTTTTAGGTATTTTTTTATAACTGTAGTCTTAAACCTGCGGTAATAAATTAACTCTTAATAGTAATAAGTAGATTTTAAGTATAAATAGGTAAGCTTATACTTAGTTTAACGCTTATTTTAATTTTTATTAGTATTTAAGTTAGTATTAGAGCCGCGTTTACTAAGTATTATAAATACTACTAATCTTTTTCTATAATTAGTACGTAGAGACTACTACTAAAATATTATTAAAAAAATATTTTTAATTTTATTTAAAATTAAAAGGGGTTATTTAAATATTAAATTACGTATAATATTACGTTCTATTAATTATCTAAAAGTAATAAGTATGCCTAGACGACGATCTAGGGGTATAAACGCAGTAAGGGGTTCTATTAATTATACCTAGTTAGGAGTAATCCTTTATCTTAGTACGATTAGGAAATTATAAATAACTATTTTTTTTTATTAAATATTTTATATATATGCGCCTTTTTATAAAAAAGTTTCTATTTATTATACTATTACTTAGAATCCTACCTTCTATACTTAGTTTTTTTTTAAAATAAGTATAATACTATACTTATACTAGATTTTACGTATTAGTATTAGTTAGTATAAGATTAGTTTTAAATATATATATTATCTTTTAAAGCGTTAGCTTCTAGTAATTAAAAATTTTAATTATTATTAGCCCTAAAATATTAAGATATATAGTCTTATTTATCTAGTCTCTAAGGTTTTTAAAGTAATTATTATTTATAAACTAATTAGTAGATAGTACTTTATATTTTACTATTTATATAGAGTACTACTCTACTTATACTTTATATTTTTTAAAATCCTTCTCGTATTGTTTCCTAATTATAAAATTATTAGTATTTAAAAGGGCTAGTTAAACTAAAAGTAAAGGGTACTATAATTAATTATTTTTTATAAAGATAATATTCTTTCTATTAGGGTTAACTTTTTTATTAGATCTCTTTCTATATAATAAGAAATTAAAATTATATATATTAATTAGGCTAGCTTAAGCGGCTTATTAGCTAAGAGAGTTGTATTAGAATTAAATTAGTTATCGTAATAAACTAATCGGTAGGTAATTAAAAAAAAGAAAAATAAGATTAGTTTAATAATTAAATACGTTAGTATAACAGTAAAAAATAATTAGAGTATATAAAAATAAGTACCTACTAGCGTTAAGGTATATTAGAAAAATTATTCTACGGTTTTAAAGCGCCGGACTTATAACTATAATAAACTAGATAATACTTACATTATTTTTAGAGTAAAAGGTAAATTAATACTATTTATAAAATAAGATAATTAAGATCGAATATATATATAATAAGTAAATAATTAGGTAACCTAGTTACGTAATTAATCCGTAATTAAAAAGGGTATATAAGCCTTAATATTACAATAAAATCTTTATAGAATTATTTTATATATTTAATAAGTTTAATATTTAACTTTAAAGATTAAAATTAAACTATATAAAATACCTACCTAGAATTAGTTACTATAGTATAGTTTTATTTACTTTATACTTATATAAGAAAAATAGGGCTTTTTAAAATTTTAGTAACTATATAAATATAGTTAGCTATTATAGTAAATCGATACTAATTTAAAAATTAGAATATTTAATATATAAATAATATATTATAACTACCCGTTTTTATTATATACTTAAAGATATTTTTACTATAGTATTTATATAATTTAAATGTAATAAGTATAAAGGTGTGCCTAATTTTATAAAAAATTATAATTAAAGTATAGGCGTAGGCGTAGGCGTATAGGCCTTTTATAGAGAGCGTACTAAAAAAGTAAAAATAATAGGCGTATTTATAAAGAAATAAGAAGTGTATAGACCTAAACGGCTATTATACTAGTTTTAGAGGAGTAGATACTAGTTAATTATATAGTAGTACTATAAGATTTAATTATATACTAACTATTTTAGTTATATTTAGCTTATTTCTGTAATTTAGAAATATATAAGTAATTCTATAAAATATAGATACAGTATTTTTACTATAAAAAGTAATTTTTTAGTAGTACGCGACTATAAAATATATAAAATATTAATATTTTATATATTTTATAGCCGCGTACTACTAAGATTAAAAAATTAGTAATAATTAAATATTAGAATAGTAGACGGCTACTAAGAGTAAAGTATTAAAAAATAAAAGAGCTAGAAAGGAAAAGATAGAAACGTAATAAAATACTAAAGGTATAATATAAACTATACTAAGCCGGAAACTTTTTAGAACTAGAGTATTATAATTAGTAAAAAAAATATACTAAACCCTAATAAACTTTTAGTTAGTGTATGGGTATTTAAATTAAAATAATAATATAAGTGTAGTATAATTTTACCCCTTATTATAAATTATTTTTAGTATCCCCTATTAATATATACTAGTGCAATAAAAGGCTTCGCAAGACTATAAAAAAAAAGTAATAAAAAATATAGATAGGTAAATAATTATATATAAATATTAAGAAAGTTCTCTATAAACTATTAATAGTAGTATAAGTAACTAAAATAATATTAAGAACAGAACTACTTAAATAATTCTAACTAGTTATATCTATAGTATAATAATATATAATAAGATAAATAAGTATATATTATTAAATACAAGGTAAGAAGGACTAAAATAGATCTAATAGGTTTAAAAATATATAATAGATATTAGAACTATAAATAAGGAATCTAAATTATTATTTAAAGGATAGAGATTACTTTAAGAAGAGGGAATAGTTTAATTTTAAAAGTAGAGAGGAAGTATCTATATTTATAGTTATATATTATATAACTATTACTAGGGCGGCTAGAATAGCCTATAAACTAATTAATTAATTAATTAATATACGGCTAGTCTTTATTTTTTAGTTATTTTATTATTTTAGTTATTTTATTCTCTTAACTGGTCTCTCTTTACAGCTAGTTTTTTTTTTAAATATACTTTCTATTTAATACTATTATAGGTACACTCTTATTAAGTTAACTAAAAAGATAAGCCAGTTAATAAAAACTAGTTAGCTAAGAAGGTAAGCTAACTAAAAATATGGACTAGTTAATAGAATTTTAATTATAGTTATTTAAAACTATAGCCTTAAATTAAAAGTTAAAGTTTAATTTTATAACTATATATATTTAGTTACGTATACAATTCTACGCTATTATATTAATAATATTACTTTACTACACTATATATCGTTAGTATTTATCTATAAGTATTAACTAATTAGTACAAATTTATTAGTATAAACTATTAAACTATTAACTATTTATACTAGTAAACCGATACTAATTAACTAATAATTCTTAATATATATTAATAATCTTAAGGTATATTTATAACTAAGTAAATATAAAATAGTATTTTTACTATTAAAATAATAAATAGAAGTATACTAATAATATAAAGGAGTAGCTATCTTGCTAAAATTACAATTATTACTAAGTAGATTTTTAAGGATTTAAAGTTAGAAAATAGCTATTTTTAAAATATTTTATAAAGTTACCTTATACAGACCTTTTTTAGAATTTATATAATAAATTAGACTATTAATGCATACACATACTCCTCCTTTTTTAAAACCCCTTTTAGTCGCCCCGAGCCACCCCAGCTACACTATTTGTTCGATTAGTATATAAATATAATAAATTAGACTAGCCTAAAAGCTAAGAATTAGATTTTAAATAATAGCTATTTAGTCCTAAATAGTTTTTTTATTAATTAAGAAATCTAGCCGCCGTAGCTATAAGTATAAAACTAGTATTTTACAGGGGGGTAAAAGCGAAAAGGAGTACTCTAAAAAGTTAGCTTTTTTAAAATAATATAACTTGTTAATTACTAAGCCTAAAAATACAAGAAAAATAGCGTTATAAAAAGAAAGACTAGTAGATTTTATTTACTCTACTAGGGACTGCTTACTAAGGGGTTTAAGGGTAAAAAAAAATTAGTAAATATAATATATTTTTACGACCCTACTTTAGGCTATAATAACTTTTTATTTAAGGTATAACATTTTGTTATTTTTATATATATTATAATAGTACTTATAATATATAAGTATATAAAATATTTTTATATATTTATATATTATTTATATAATTATATATAAAAGTCACTTTTTTATATTTTTAATAATAAACTAGTAATAATAAATTACTAGTATTTAGTATAGTAGCCTTTAGTTTCTATAACCGCCTTGTAATAGTTAGGAAGAGATAAAATATAATTATTAATAACTTTTTATAGTATATTCTACTACTTTTTATTAATAACTCTTTTAAAGGCCTCTATACTTTCTAAACTATTTTCTACACCTAAATTAGCCTCTTTATTTTTAATTAGTCTTAATTTTAATAAATCCTATATATTTTTTATAGGGGCTAAATCAGGACTATAGGCTAGGTAAAAAATAGTTTAATTTTATTATTTTTAAACTAAGTTAAAACGTCCTTAGTTTTATAAATAGGAACCTTATCTTGTTAAAATTACTAACCTAAATTAATATTAATATAAACATTATAATTATAATATAATATAATAATATATATATATATATATTATTATATTATTAAAAATAGGGGTAAAAAAGGATTATAAAACTTACCCCTGTTTATATAGGGTTTAAGCTTAGGTATAAGGACTTTATTTATATAATTCTTACTAGTATAAAAAGTAGAAGAATTAGGTATTTTAATAAATACTAAATTACTTCTACCTTTTACCTAAATTGCACCCCAAACTTATAGGGTAAAATCTCGGCCTATAAAATAATTAATATAAATAATATTAAAAAACTAAAACTATAGCTTAAAAATAGATAGAAAGTTATATATTTTAATATTTTAAAAAATTAAAATAACTTACTTTATAATTAGCTAACAGCCAGTTCTCTTTTAACTTTATTATTACCTCTTTTTCTATAATATTCTCTTCTAGTTTTACCCCTTTGTATTACTAACTTATTAGAAAATATTATATAAAGGCATACATATACTCCTCCTTTTTTAAACCCCTTTTAGTTATTCTAAGCCACCACAGCCATACTTTTTATTCGATTAATATATAAATATAATATAGAAAATATTATTTTATTTAATTTTATATTTTTTATATTTTTTAATTATTCTTTAGTATATTTTACTCTTTTTTTTGCGTTTTCTTTATTTATTATTAGTTTTTTTTTACTTATATTAATAGAGTACTTCTCCTTTTTTAAAAAGATTTATAAAAACCTTTTTATAATCTCTAGACTATTTTCTATTAATAGTCTTTTATTTTCTTTTTTAGGACTTTTAGTTAAGTCTCTATTAATAATTCTTTACTCTCTTAGAGTTAACTTTATTATCCTACTTTTATTAACTTTTTTTATATTATAATTATGTTTTTCTTTATTTTTAATACGTTAGATAGTATTATAAATAGTCTTTTTAGGCTTATTTTAAGTAGAAATAATTATAGAAATAGAGGTATTTACTTTTAAAAGTAAATTAACTTTAGATTTAAGTTTTAAAAATTTAGTGCTATTTTAAGGAAATAGAAGTTTAGATTTATAAAATCTAAAAGATATTACTATATACTATAATATTAATAATATATTACATGACTAGTAATTATATAAGCCTTAGTAATATTTTTATAATTAATATAATTTTATTATTAGATTACTAATATACTTTGAAAATCTAGTTACGTGACCTATACTAGACCTAAAAAGGTATAGTTAAAACTTTAGTTAAATATATTTACTAACTAAAAAGTTATAGGAACTTAAAAAAGGTGTTAAAAAAATTGCTAGGTTTAGGTAATTTTAGTTATTTACTTATACTTAGTAAGTAGTAACTAAAATCGTAATTAAAATCTCTTTAATTTCCTCTTTAAAACGTTATTATTCACGTATTTTTAAACCTATTATTTAATTTTATTTAAATTTTTAAAAACTATAACTTTTTATAGTACTCTTTTTCGCTTTTATCCCCCTGTAATATATATTATATATTTATATATTAATCGAACAAATAGAGTAGCTGTAGTGGCTCGGGGCGACTAAAAGGGGTTTTAAAAAAAAGGAGGAGTATATATATATCTTTATTTTTATATAAGCGTGCCTAGCAGAAAAAGTATAATATATAAAAGTAATAGCCTACTATTTTTATACTTATTAATAAGTAGATTTTAAAATATTATTTACCTAAAACTAGTTTATATTTATAATACTACTAAGCCTACTATATTAATAAAAGTTCTATAAAGGTTTTAGGGCACTATTAATTACTCTTTATTCTTTTTATAGTACTTTCTTTTCTTTTTCTACCTTTATTTATTAATTATAATTAGTAGTTAATATCTTCGCTACTAGCTAAGTAGATAATAGAACTTTCTTAATTATATATTAAATATAAGAATTTACTAATTAACTAGCATAGATATCTTAGGGGTATATATTTAGTATATAAGTTAATAAAGCTATTATTATTCTATTAGTAAACTTTACGCTATTTCTAAAAATATTAATAAATAATATATACTAAATATAGACATAGAATTTACGAATAAAATATAAAATATTAAAGAAGGGAAAGTAAGCGAAACGTAAATAAAAATAAAATAGTACTATTAATAAAAATAGTCCTAAAACTATTATAACCTATTTATACAAAAAATTTATTTTTAATTTAGTATAAGACCGGAATAGCGCAAAAGACTTAATTAAATATAATTATAATATATTTTTATTTCCTAATTTTAGCCTAAGTAGATATTATATTTTAAGACCTATTTAGCTAGCTTAATAGTACGGAATAGTATTTCCTTACTATAGGACTTTATAATTTATAATACCTATAGGGAAACTTTAGATAAAGAAGATTATATAATTTACTTTAGAACGTAGCTAGCTGTAACTAAAATAGTTAACGCGAGTAAAGTATACGGGTTATAAAGTATAGTAAGAAAGATAACTTAAAATTTTACTTAAAAGCTAGTACTCTAAATACTACGCCGACTAGTTCTAGCACTTTACTATAATAATAATACTTAAAATATTAAATTAAACTATAAAATAGAGAAACTTATGCTCCTATAACTTAAAACTAGCTAAATTTTTACTTATTTAATATTAAAACTCCTCTTCTACTATTTACGTAATATTTTTAATTCTTTTAACTTCTTTACTGCCTACACGTATACCGAATTTAATAATATAGAAATAAAAATAATAATACTAGAGTAAGAGTACTATTAAAAAATATTTACTAAATAGCTTATTATAGTAGTAGAATAACTTAATTTTAAGTTTTTATATTTTTATATAGTTACTATAGTAATAGTAAATAGAGTAATACTAGATTAATAATAGTTAGATTTATTTAGTAGTTATCTACTCTAAAATATAATATAAAACCTTAACTAGTTAAATAAAATAGAAAGGCTTAGAACTGTATAAATTAAAAATTATAATAATTATATTAACCTTTCTTATATAAAATAGTATAGTATTATTTTACTACGCTTGAAAACAGCTTTAAAAAGTATTTAAAAATCTACTTTTACTTTATACTCTACTTATTCTTAAAAATATATAATTATATATTATTTAACTCTAACTTCTACTTATATATTTATTAGTTATACTCTTTTATATTGTTTTTTATTTTTACTTTTTTTATCTCAGTTATTCTCTAAATAGTATAATTTTTAGTAAGTAGTATTAGTATAAAAATAACTTATTTAGTCTATATTTAAGTTTTTATAAGTAGATAAGTCTAAATTATTATTATTATACTAGAACTCTAGTAATATCTATAAATCTAGTAATAACTAAATTATATAAATAACTTTACTATTTTTACTAATAAATTTATAATCTAGAGCTACTAGATTAAAATACTATTCTAAGTTATAGTTATAAATAGTTATAGTTATAATTAAAAATTCTTTTAGTATAAAGTAGAGCGAAAAATTAATTATTTAATAAAATATATTAGCGCTAAAACTATAATTAATATTAGTTTTATCTCTAGCCTTTATGTTTAGAAAAAATAGTTATAAGAAGTAAAACTAAGTCGCGATATCTATTTTAGCAGTAAATAATATTTATAATTAAAATAAAATAATTTATTACTATATTTTTATAAGTATTATACTATAGTCCTATCGTCTAAAAGTAGTTTATAATAAAATACGGCACCTTTCCTAAATAAAAAATATAATATATTTACGTTATTACAAAGTATTTACTAAAAGTTTATAAAATATAAGTTAATTAGTTTTATTATTATACTACTTTCTAATTTTATTACTACTATTTTTTTTACTCTTTTTGCGACTATCTAAATTTAAACTTATATATTAATTGCCTTCTATTTCTTTAAAAGAGCAGAATTATTTTAAACAATAAAAAAACTATTTAACTATTTGTTTTATATATATATTTATATATTAATCAAATAAAAACTGTAACTGTAGTGGCTCGGGACGACTAAAAGGGGTTTTAAAAAAGGAGGAGTATATATATACCTTTATACTTAATATATTAAAAAAGAACTACTTTTTTAACTACGTATACTACTATTAGTATATTCTTTTTCAAAATTATTTTAAAATAGAACTAGAGTTTTAATACTACTACTTTAGCTATAATTATTAAAAGGGCTAAGACTAGATTCATTACTAATTATAAAATAGTGCACTTTTTTAATATATTAAGTATAAAGATATACACATACTCCTCCTTTTTCGAACCCCTTTTAGTCGCCCTGAGCTACCACAGCCACACTTTTTATTCGATTAATATATAAATATATATAAAATAGTAATCTAGACTATATATTTATAAAGGCGTTAGCTTAGGTATAAGTATATAATTATATATTAGGCTCTTTATCTATTATTTTAACAGCCTTTACTGTTTTACTAAGTAAGAATTTTTAAGTTTTAGTTTAAAAATAATATTAAATACTTTTATTAAATAGATAATTATATTAGAAAAATAGTACATTTATTTAAATATTAATAATAACTTATTTATTATATCTAAAAGTAATTAGGCCTTCGCTAATAATAGCTTTTTATAAAATATTAATATTAAACTATTTAATTAATACTTAAATACTACTTACTATAACAAATACCTACTATATCCTTCTTAGAGAGAGTATATATTCTAATAGTATTAAAATTCCTATATTATTTAATATAGTTTTATTTAGTACTAATAGCTGTATAATAACTACTTTTTTAATATTTTAGTACTTTTTTACTAAATTTAATATTTATTATTCTATTATACTCTTCGGCTATATTATTTTCTAAAATAAAAAAAAGTCTATTATATATTAGTAAATTAGTACCTTAATTTACTTATATACTTATCTAGACTACTTCTATTAAATAGCCTATTTAGAGTCGAAATTTTCTTCGTAACGCCTATAATATAGTTTATTCTTTCTTTAATAAGTAATTACTAGCTAAAATAGTAATTCTTTAGCTTTTTTATTTTAAAAGTGCTACTAAGACTACTAACTACGGCTACTACTTATAAATTAGTTTAATTCTATTAGTTTATAATAAGTAGTAAGTACTAGAGTCTACTAAATATAAAGTGCTTATACCTTTACATAGACTAAATAGTAATACGTTCTAATTTAATATTATTAATTTATTTTTAATATAGAATTACTCTCTACTAGTTTTAAAATTTACTTTTAAATAACTATACTCTACTACTTTAGTTATAACTAGTAGTTTAGCTTTAAGTACTAGCTTTACCTTTAACTTAAGCTTAGGCTTAGCCTTAAAGGCTTTATAAACGTATATAACTATTTTTATAGATAATAGAGCGGTAAATAAAAAAGTATTATAAAAAGTTATATTAATATAGTAAGCTAGCAACTTCTTTAAGTAATAATAATTTTTATAAAAGTAGTACCCTCTATAAATATACTATTACTTTATATATTATTACTAACGCTAGTCTAAGCAGAAAAAAGTAATATAAATATTATATATATTATAGAAATAGTTAGCGTATGCGTAGTAATTAGTATATTAGTAATTTATAAATAAAATAAATAAAATTAAAAACTATCTATATTAGTATTTGTAAAAGAATAATATCGCTCTTCTAAGTAGTATAAATAGTTTTATTTTATTAAAAGTTAGCCCAGCCCTAGCTAAAGATTAACTAGTAAATAGGTATAACCCTATTATTTATATTATTTAGTAGTTTAGGCATCTATATTTCTAATTAGAGCTACTAATAGCTAATTTTTTTTAATCTTTAACTTATTCTCTTTTATTAAATAGTGCTAGTACAAAATAATATATAATTAATTTATAAATTTTTATTTACCTCTTATAATACGTCCTATACTATCTCTAAGCTATAAACTACTAAATTCTAAATATTAGCCCTTTATTACTTATATAATAGTATTACCGCAACGCTATATATTTTATATAAAGTAAAGTATCTAACTAGTACTATAGCGCTAATTTAGAAATATAGTACTAAATAAATATATTATATAAATAAACAGCCGTATTACTACTAAAAAACTAAAACTAGAGGTAAAAATATAATATTAATATAAAAAATTAGTCTAGCGTATTTAAGTAAAATGTTAAATATAGTATTTATATATATTTATATATTAATCGAATAAATAGTGTAGCTGTGGTAGCTCGGGGCGACTAAAAGGGGTTTTAAAAAATGAGGATAGTATTAGTATTTTAGAGCTAAAATAATAGTAAAAAGCTATATATTTATATTCTTAAAAGGGAAATAAATAAAGGGTATAGTAAATACTATTAGTAAGTCTAAAATAAAAAAGAAACTAATAAAACCTAATAATACTATAATAGCTATATAATAAATAATAAGATTTACCTTTTAACTATAGTAGTTTAACTTAAATAAAATAAAAGTTTTAATAAATTAAAAAATTAATATTTTAAAAAAAAAAATTATAAAATAAATTATATAAGAAATCTAAACTATAAATTTAAAATTAAATTACTTAAAAGTATTAAAAGTATTAAATTATTTAAAATAAAGTTATATTATAGAATTATATTATAAAATTAATAATTATATATAGAATAAAAATTATATATATAATTATATATTAATTTTGTAAACTATAAATAAATATAATTATTTTAAATTATTATCTAAAAAATTAAAATATATTATATTTTATAGAGTTATATTATCGAAATAGAGTTTTTTAAAAATTATTTATAAATATATATATATATAAAATTATTAATATATAAAATAAATTAAATAAATTATAATAATTTAATAATATAATTATTAGAAGATATATATATAAAAATATAAAATTTAAATTATATAAATAATTATATATATAATAATTATATAAAATATTTTTATATATGTTATTTTATTATTAATTATAAGTTAGATACTTAAAATATTATCCTAATACTATTTTATTAATATATATATTTGTATATTAATCAAATAAAAAGTGTGGCTGTGGTGGCTCGGGGCAACCTAAAAGGGGGTTTAAAAAAGGAGGAGTATATACATACCTTTATACTTAATAACTATTTTATTAAATTTATTAACTTTTATTAGTAGAGTTACTTTACGTATATAGTAATATTCCTATCTAGAAAAGATATAAGAATATACTCTAGTAAAATCAGCTTCAGTAATACAGTAGTCGGTCCGCGAATGTTAATGGGGCTAAACCGCATAGAGTAAAGCCTCGTTGCTGCTCTAGCGGCTCAGATTAGCGAACCTCCCACGTGGCGGCGGCTCCAAAATTAAAACCAATTCCTACCACACGATTTGCCATCATCAAAATCACGAAGAATGCACAATGGAACGAGATGTAGCCACTACACGTCCCTTTCACAGTCCATGTTACGAACACACTGTAGATGTAAGCTCCGAACATGCAGCAGCTTTCTCCAGGTAACCAGTACCAGTACCGCATGCCGCACGTTGGCCGGATGACAGGCGGTGAAAGAAAATTCAAATTTTGTCGACGCTGTCCGAGCGTGAGCTAGCTTGCCTCCTATAGTCCTCGCTTGTCTTGTCGTCATGTCCCATCTTCCCCAGCTTTCTGTCCTTGCACCACATTCACTTACTTTCCTTTGTCCACTTTCCTTGCGTCGCGTCGTTCGGTCAGAGTCAGAGAGGTATATTGGGTTTTCTTCGGGTTAGACACGAGAGGGTGCGGTCCGATGAACATCTCAACCAGCTACTTGCCGCCATCCAGCAGCCTCCCGCCGCTTCGCTCCCTGCGCTCCGCACCCGAGGACGCCATCACGGCCGCGCTTCACACCCTCCAAGCCCTGTACTGCCCGCTTCGCCTACCTACCACTTTCTCCAAAGGCAAGGAAACAGCATCCGCACACGTAGACTCCGGCTACGTCTCCGAAGATGACGACGAGGTGGCGCCGCCGCTCGACCGACCCCGTCGGTTTTCCATCGCCGAGCGCGAAGATGCCTTCGCCGCCATCCGCGCCGACCCGTACGAAAAGGACTTCACGGTGCGGTGGCTCACGAGCGTGATCGCGCGCATCTACGAGCTGCCCTTCGCGAGCGAGGACGCAAGGGAGAAGGCAGTCGACGATGCGGCCTTCATTCTGGCGTCGTTCAGCGACTCGCCTACCGCCGACGAAGACGAGGCTCTCACGCGCGACTTCTCATTCGGCCCTCCTGGCGGGGCCGAAGTGCAGATCCGGATCAACGACGCGCCATTGACCGGGGCAGACCACACGGATGTCGGGCTCCAGAGCTGGGGCGCAAGCATCGTCTTCTCGGGCCTGATGTGCGAAGCTCCCGAGCGCTTCGCGCTCGATAAGCTACGCGGGGATGCACGTATCGTGGAGCTGGGCGCGGGAACCGGGCTCGTCAGTTTGACGCTGGGGAAGCTGCTTCCGGGCATGGGGAGGGAGGCGCAGATCCTGGCTACCGACTACCATGCTGCTGTACTGGAAAACCTGCGCGCGAACATCGTGACGAACTTTGGCAATCTCAGCGCACCGGTGGACACTGTGCTGCTTGACTGGGCCTGTCCACCTGCTGAGCTGGCGGGGAGCGCGGATATGCTCTTCGCGGCCGATGTGGTGTATGCGCCGGAACACGCTGCCTTGCTGCGGGACTGTGCTGCTCATCTTCTTTCCCCGGAGGGGACGTTCTGGCTTGTGGTGACGGTGCGAAGGCATGGGAAATTTGAAGGCATACCGGCTACTGCTGAGACCGCGTTCGAAGGTTTTGGGGGTACCATAAGGGAAGACGGAAAGGTGTTAAAAATAATAGAAAAAGAGATGCTGGAGAAGAAGAAAGGAGTGGGCCGGGGTGACGAACATGGATATATGTTGTTTAAGATTGGGTGGACTGATTCGTGAACAGTTCGGGGGAGCCGTGGCGATTTCCTGAGATACCCTAGGTTTGATGTTCGGGGCTTATAGATATAGACCTAGACGTACGTATGGACTACGTCCAATGTGTTCCATATGGAGCAAATGCTCGCATGTTGCTGCAACATACTGTCAAGGAAACTCCAGTCATTCCAGTGCAGTGATGCCGGCCCGCCACCACCTGCTTTCTCACTGCCGCACAAATACTGGCATCTTTTCAAGCGGGCTATCCACCTCAACTACTTGGCCGCCATCCCACGATTTCTCGCTCCAGTAATCCTTCCACCGACTTCCTCGTGGAAGATACACCTGTAAGCTCTTCCTGCCGGCTTCCAGCACCGGAGCAACCAGATACTTGTCGCCATACATGTATTCATCTTCCACCTCCCAGCACCTTTCATCTTCCGGAAACACGTAGAACAGCGTTCGAATCACCGGGCTCCCCTTCTCGTGCGCCTCGTTCATCAAGCCTCTCGTATACTCCTTCAGCTCTTCCCTGATATTCAAATACGTTTTGCAAATTTCGTAGACCTCAGGGCCATAAGACCACACCTCGTTCGGCGCACCCGAGCGACAAGCAGCGCCGCCCGTCGTCCCATGCTGCGGCTGCCGTGGTTCGCGGTCGCCATGCAACCGCATCACAGGGCAGAACGTGCCCCACTGGAACCAGCGTACGAACAGTTCGCGGAACTTGTCGTCCCTCGGATCGCCGCCGTGGAACCCACCAATGTCGGTCGTCCACCAGGGCAACCCACTCATACCCATGTTTAGCCCCGCAGCAAGCTGGTTCCGAAAGCTAGACCACGACGACGCGATATCGCCGCTCCACACCAGCGCGCCGTACTTCTGGGACCCGGCCCAGGCGCAGCGCAGCAGATTCACCACCTGCTTCTGCCCAGCGAGCGTCTGTCCTTCGTAGAAGGTACGCGCGTATTCGAGCGGGTAGACGTTGCCAATCGCCAGGTTGGGCCCGGCGTGGTACCGGTAGTTGTCGAAGTCGTAGACGGCATATTCGGGCTCTGCCTCGTCGAGCCAGAAGACCTTGATCCCCTTGTCGTAGTAGTTTGCCTTTGCTTTCGCCCACACGTACGCGCGGGCGGCCGGGTTCGTGGGGTCGAAGTGGATGGTGTTGCCCTGGAAGGTCATTGCGATGCGCACGCCGCGCTCCGTCCGGATCAGGTACCCCTTCTCCAGCATCTCGGCGAAGTTCTCGCTTCGATCGTCGACGGTCGGCCAGATCGACACCATCAGCTCGATGCCCATTCCCTTGAGCTCTTTGATCATGGCGTCCGGGTCCGACCAGTACGTCTCGTCGAAGCGCCACTCGCCTTGCGTGGGCCAGTGGAAGAAGTCGATGACGATGACGTCGATGGGGAGTCGGCGCCTCTTGTACTCCCTCGCTACGCCGAGCAATTCCTCCTGCGTCTGGTACCGCAGCTTGGACTGCCAGAAGCCCAGTCCGTATTCTGGCATCATGGGCACCTTGCCGGTCGCTTCCGCATACGCTTCTACGATGCTCGCCGGCGTGTCTCCAGCCACGACCCAGTAGTCTAGTGCTTTTGTGGAAAGCGCTTCAAACGAGTGCACGTTCTTGCTGAAGGTGGCTCGCCCGATTGACGGGTTATTCCAAAGGAAGCCGTAGCCAAGGGAGGAAACGGCGAAGGGAACACTAGCCTGGGAATTGCGATGCGCGAGTTCGAGCTGGGTGCCCTTGATGTCGAGATACGGCTGCTGGTACTGCCCCATGCCATAGATCTTCTCTTTCGGATCGAGCGATTCAAACCGCGCTGTCAACTGGTAGTCCCCACCGATAATCGGCTTAAACTCCCGGGCTTCGATCTCCAGGGCAGAAGTCTTGGGATCAGTGACGTCGCGCCGGTTGCGGGCAAATTCCTCGAGTAGGGGCTTGCCGTGGGAGTTGTAGATGGTGAGCTTGCCACGCTTTGTGATGACGGCTTTGATGTTGCCATTAGTGAGGGACGCTGATGCGTCTCCGATCCTGATGTCGGGTGTGGTCTGGGCAGGAGGGAGTAGCGCCCAGTCTTCGAGCGGCATAGAGCTCATCTTCGTCGCTCGAACTCGTAGAGCGTTGTGCCCCCATGGCTCGACCCAGAGTTTTTCGGCATCGTAGGTAAAGATAAGCTTGTTCTCCTTGCTAGAAAGCATTCCTTCCAGTACGGGAGGTTCACCAGGACTTAGTCCAAAAGCTGGAAAAAAAAAAAAAAAAAGAACATTCCTTAGTCGGTTCTGAAAGGCTGTATAGACTCAATGGCGGTGGCGAAAAGAAGCCGTGCCACGGAAACAAGAGGAGGCTTTCAAAGACTCCTTATAAGTATCATAGGAAGTCACATTGTTGAGCATTGGATCTGGAGTATCAGGGCGAACATTGTCTTCAGGCTGAAGCCCCCACTGAGGGGTCGACAAATGGCAGGCGGGGTTAGTATTCCCTCCAATGACCGCCCGTCGGTCTGCACTTCAGCCATCGTGGAACCATGCATTAATATATCATCTTCAAATTTACAGCGAACCAGAAGTCGCTGTCGCCAGTGTTGAGCAGTCGCCATAATTCCCCGTCCGACCCCGCGATCTCAACCCCGCTGCCGACTCCACATATTCCATCGTGCCCTAGATCCAAATCCCACCCCATGTTCCTGGCGCTCAGTCGGTATCCACGTCGTCATCCGTACCTAACCGGCCATTCATGCCCCCCTACCTGCCCATCCACCATATTTGCCCCCTCCCCAAACACAATACCCCACCCTCCCATCCATCAACCTCGCCTACCAAATCCTCCACCCGAAAAACGACAAACTCGCCATCGTCCACCTGCTTCAAGGACACCTCTCTACCCCCCTCACGCACGCCTCCGCCGCCCCCCCCCCCCCCCCCCACCCCCCCCCCACCCCCCCCCCCCCCCCCCCCCCCCCCACCCCCACCCCCCCCCCCCCCCCCCCCCCCCCCCCCCCCCCCCCCACCCCCCCCCCCCCCCCCCCCCAACAAAACCCATCCTCATCGCGCTCCTCGCCAACGCCGAATCCGGCAGTCCCTCCCACACGCCCACCTTCCCCCGCTCAATCGAGTACATAGACTGCGTCCGGGCGCGCACGACTTGCCGTTTCTGGCGGGCCCGCGAGCGGCGCTGGCGAGCGCGAGGGAAGCGGGCGTGTGGCAAGGCGTGGTTAACGAGCCGAGACGGGGAAGTGTATCGGGAGACGGGCGCCTAGCGTCTCGCTGCGTGGGACGGATGAAGCGTATATAGATTCCTACGGCGCCGGTCGCGGCGCGGATCTGCTCGCTATGCTGCGCGTGGCGCTGGTGCGCGGTGTCGGAGGGCGATGTGGGGAGCGCGTTGCAGAGGATTTCGGCACGTGCGCTGCTGCTGATGATGCCGTGCGCGACTGATCAGTACTCCAGGCCGTATGTGAGTGAGTAAGCGGGAGCAAGAACCGCTGGCGGATGCGGTTCTTGCGGTCGTGCCTAGCGCGAGGGGACAAATTGCAGGCGGTGGAGCGGACAAGGAGGCCACGATGTGGATGGACGGCAAGCTCCTATCTTTCCTATGCGATAATTAGAGAAAATAGGGTAGGAAAGTTAAAATAGAAAGTGGAATACTGTACCATCCCAGATTACGTTCACGGGAAACTAGTTAGCCGAATAGAGACGCCATGCAACGCGCATGACGCATGCATTTCCGCGCGTCTACCAAATACTTATTCGTACAATGATACACCTCTCTGACCTGGACTTCGCAACCCGTTGCCTTCCGTTCCCGTCGAGACACCGCGCTCACAACGCCCGCAATGCCGCTGCCCTGCTACTAGTACAAGACCGCTGTTGCTCCCGCTGCCCGGGCGCCCACACCCGCCCCTCGCACCCACCCATTGCTTCCTCAATACTTCTTCTTCTTCGCCCTGCGATGCCTATCCACCCCCTTCCGATGCCTTCTCTGCCGATCCGTCGGCGGCCTATACGGCTCCCTGCCCCACTCGTCCCTCCCGCGCGCCAGCATGTACTCGTCGACGTGCCTACGCACCCTCTCGCCATCGATGCCCCCGCGCATGACCTCGGCGGCGTCGACGCTCCCCGCCCGCGTCGCCGCCATGCTCTCGGAGAAATCCACCTGGTCGCCGCGCACCTCGTCCACAATCTCCTTCTGCGCGACGTTCGCCGCCGAAATGTCCTCGCTGTCCTCGACGCTGCCCATGACGTGCGCGTCGCCGAGGAGGCCCGCCTTCTCGCCGAGCACGCGGTCCATGGCGGCGCCGGCCTCGTCGCCGAGGGAGGGGGTGTCGTCGAGCGCGTCGCGCCACGTCACGCGGTTGAACGTGTCGGTGGTGAAGTCGCCCTTCTGGATGATGACATCGTCGAGGAGGCGCTTCTGGTTGCTCTTGCGCAGGATGTTGGCCTCGATGGTGTGCTCGCTGACGAACTTGTAGATGTGCACGTCACGCGTCTGCCCGATGCGGTGGCTGCGGTCCTGGCACTGCTTGTCCATGGCCGGATTCCAGTCCAGGTCGTAGAAGATGACGGTATCGGCGCCCGTGAGATTGATGCCCAGACCACCGCTTCGACTGCTCAGAATAAAGCAGAGGATGCGCGGGTCGTTGTTGAAGCGGTCGGTGAGGATCTGGCGCTGCTCGACCTTGGTTGCGCCGTCGAGCCGCAAGTAGCGGTGTCCGTGAATGTTCAGAAACTGCTCGAGGATATCCAGGACCTTGGTCATCTGCGTGAAGATGAGGGCGCGGTGGCCGCCGGCCTGCAGGTCGCGGAGGAGGGTCGCAAGGCGTTGGAGTTTGCCACAGTCGTATTGGAGAAGGCGTTTATCAGGGAAGGCGATGGATTGGCGGATGCGGGGCTCGTGGAAGGGGTCGCGGCGGTGGGTCCATTCGGAGGAGCGTATGAGCTTCACACCATTTCTTGAGAGTGTCAGAGGAGCTAACTCTTCGGCTGCAACAGCAGGAGTGACACAGGTGAAGCGAGTGAGGAGAGGTTCGAGAGCTTCGGCGCGTTCTTCGAGGGTGGGTATCATATCTGTAAAGGCGTTGATCTTTTGCTGGTGCCACAATGACGCGAGTGCTGGGCGAAGAGGTTGACGGAAACCTAGCCTTCCGCGACGACCCTCTTTAATGCCGATTACAGGTGGCAAGGAAACAGGTGCGTGCCCGAAGGGGTTTGGCGGATGGTGCTGCATGCCTGGACCATAGGCAGGATTGTAAGCCGGCTGCGGAGGCCTGGTGATCTGCTCGTCTGGTTCACGAGCACCAAAAGCGTAGTCCACATAGCTCATGGTGAGCTTATCAATCAACCCTTTCCCATAGATGGGCAAGAACTGGGTCCGGGAGCGGGTAAGCTTGAGGCATGTCCGAAGATGATCTCGGATTGCTATTCGTTCTCTGTTCGCCATGGCTGTGAGCGCAGATTGGATGGAGGATGGCACCGGCTCGGTAGCTTGATTGATACGGCGGGATTGGACTTCGATGAGATCTTCCAGCGGACGCGTAGCGCGAATCTGCTGCGCCCTTCGAGCTTGTAGCATGGACATCCGCTCGCGATGCGCAAATACCATATTCAGTGCCTCTAAACTAACTTGCTTATCTTCCATACCTTCCGACAGGCGTTTCCGGATGAGAAAGTCCTTTATCTCGAAGTGGGCAGCCACCGACTTAGGCATGGCCATGGAAGTCACAATGGCTCTCGTCTCGAACAGGTCAGGGTGGTTGCAGACTTTTCTAAGTGACATTAGACAGTTGATAATTGACATGTAGTTTCCAGACGACAAAATCTCCTTCGTCGAGGCGCGGCCCATGAATCCATCATACAGTTGTCGCTGTCTCTTGGACAGCTTGCAGTAGACCACGTGTTCGTACTTTGCCGGCATCTGTTTCTCTACATCCGCCTTGAGCCTGCGGAGAAGATATGGACGCAGGACTTCGTGTAACTTCTTGACAACCTTCTGCGCTTCTGCGTCGAGCTGCTGCCGCCCTTGCTCGAGGATTTGGTTTGTGGGGTTCTTTAAGGCCATAGTGAACTCCTCCAAGCCGGCGATACGACCCTCGCCTGCGAAGCCGGCGGGCATTAAGAAGTAGAGCAGAGACCAAAGCTCGTCGATGTTGTTCTGTAAAGGAGTACCCGTCAACAGTAGTCGTCGTTCCGTTCGAAGGTTCAACATAGTCTGCCACCGCTGAGACTTGAAGTTTTTGATGTTGTGAGCTTCATCCAAAACGAGATATTGCCAGGCGCGCATTTTGAATGCGGCAGCGTCCTGAAGAATGAGTTGATACGAGGTAATGACGACATTGATCATGTCTTTGCCCGTATTGCGCCAGCCGACACGCTTCCTCTTGCGTTCGTGGATGTCGCCATAGTACGTAAGGACCTTGAACCCTGGTAAGAACTTCTTGAATTCCATCTCCCAATTCAGCATCACGCTGGTGGGAACGACGACCAGATGCGGCCCCCACTTTTGTCGGTAGACCGCGATGTACGCTAGCACGGCTATAGTTTGGATAGTCTTACCAAGACCCATTTCATCGGCAAGGATACCGTTCGTTTCTGAGTCGTACAGATTGGCGAGCCAATCGAGACCATCGTGCTGGTACTCGCGAAGCGTACCTCGGAGAAGAGACGGTATCTCAACACGCGGGGGCTCAGACGTATGACGCGAACGACTCCTAGAGATAGCCTTCTCCGACGTTGGCTCGCCGTTTAGGTTGTTTTCGTCTTCATCGGGGTCGCGGCCCATTAGGTCTGGATCGGCTCCATCGGGTAGCGGCATCCCATTGTCAGGCATACAATCCCTGCTGGCACCACCAAGGCCAGCATTTTTGGGAGGGGCGTCGACTACCTTTTCGTTCTTTTCGCGATAATGGATCCCCGTCCTGCCATTCATGCCACTGACACCGTTTACTGGCGTTTCGGTATCGACACCTTGTGTGTCTGCGTTGACATCCTCCACAACAGTCTTAGCCGCCTCTTTCAGCTTCTTGATCTCATCCGGAGCCAAGAAGCCCATTACGCCAACGTCGTCATCTCCTCCTTCTGAATCATCGGACCCTGAGTGCTCTTCTTCCTCATCGTCAGAGCCGTCGTCGTCGTCGCTCGGCCATTCCTCGCTGCCGGATCCGGAACCGTCTTCGTCGGAGTCCAATAAAGCTTCATCGACCGCATCGAGTTCCACTGTAGCGGGATCAATGTAGCCCGATCTCTTTTCGTCGCCATTGACCTCTTCTTCCTGGTGACCATTGACGTATGCGAAGGGATTCTCTGGTAATGCGTCTTCGTCTTCCCCTTCGATATCCGGATCCGGAGTTGGCTCGGGTGTACCTTGGTCCGCTTCGTCCATAACCAGGTCCTCGTCTTCTTCCTCTTCCTCGTCATCAGCGCTGGAACTGTCGTCGGAAAGATCCGGAAGCTGTTCGTACTTGGCACGCAACTGCTCAGCGGTGAGATTAGCATCCTCATCGTCGTCGTGGCCATCGCTTTCGGAATCTGAACTCATGTTCGCGTCCACATCTTCTTCGTCTGATAGGTGTGACAGGGCACTTTCAAACTCTCCGCCTTCGCCATCCGTGTCCCGGTCGTCGCTCACAAATGACGAGGCAGAATCGACCACGTTGCGGCCAAGGATTTCCTGAGCTTGGTTGAACATGCTGTCCATTGCCCTGGCTCCGAGCTGAACCTGTTCGGCTTCCCACTTGGCAACACGCTCCTTGTCAATCTCCACCTTGACATTGGCCCACGTATCTTTGACATCTTTGACGAGCTGCTTGTATCGTAGCAAGGCACGGTCTGCCTCCTCTTGGTCGATCTCGTCCTGCGATTTCCGCTTGTACTTTTCTTTCCAGTACTCGTACGCCTCCCGCGCCAGCGTCTTTGCCATTTTCCGGTGATACGCATTCTCCTCCCTAAGGAGCTTGCTGAAGGTCAAGGCGTGGTTGACGACATGGTCCCAGTGGCGGTAGCGCGGCGGGGGCTCGTCGGCGGGCTCGGGCTGGAATATGCTGCACCTTCCCCTGCTCAGCACGCCTCGCTCCGCAGCTGCGGCGATTTGCAGCCGGCGGTCGGCCTCCTCTCGTGCCCTCTCGGCTGTTATCCGCTGGCTCTCTTCGCCCTCCAGCGGGTCGTCGTGCTGCAGCCAGTCGGCGAACGAGGCGTGCTTCCGCGGGGGCGGCATGTGGTGAGGGTGGCGGGTCGGCGGGTCGAGCTTGCGGAACTTGAGGCGTATGCGGGGCGCGGGCGCGGTGGGCTGCGATGCGTCCCATTGATCGAGGCCCTGGCACGCGTCGAGGGCGTCTTCTGCGGGTGCCGGGTGCCCGGCGGTGTCACCGGTCGAGGCCATGGTCGCCCTGCGCGTGCGTCCCGGTCGCTTCCGCGAGCTCTCGGGAGACGCGTCGAGGGACGTCGGGGAGGTGGCGAGCGCAGATGCAGGGGGCTTCCTATTGCGCTCCGACTTGCGCGTGGGCGACGGCGGCGGCGGTGCGGCAGCCTTCTTCGACGGCCCCGGTGCTGCCCTGGCCTTGGAGGCTGCGCGCGAAGCCTGCTTGCTGGTGCTCGTGGGCGTGCCGTTCGTCTGCGTGCCCTTCGCGACAGCCCCGCGCGCGCTCTTGTGGACGGGCGCCGGCGCCTCCCGGTTGACGCGCGACGACTTGCGGATGCCATTCTCGATGATGGTCGTCGGCCCGTCTACTGCAAACGGCTTCCACGGGGGCGACGCGGCGCGGGATGCCGAACGGCGCGGCGCAAAGTCGTCGAGCTTCCGCCGTTTCGCAGGCCGCGACGCATGCGTCCCGTCGTCGCCATTCGGAGGCAGTGCCTGCTCCTCCTCCTCCTTTATCTCGGGCTGCGTGTCCTCGTCGGCGGGCTGCACGTCGGGCGTCGCGGTGAGCGTGGCATCGTGGGGGGCGTGTTCGGAGTCGTGCGGCGGGTCGGGGGCCATGAGAAACGCTCGACGGCCGCGCTGGGAGCCTCCTCACAACCGGTCACGGCAAGGAGACCACCGCGCGCCACGCGGGCTCAGCATGAATCAGCCCAGACTCCGTGTCGCACGCTTCTCCGAGGGCTGCCGAGTACGCTGGTGCGGTCGGATGCGCGCTGGCACGTCTCGTTGGCGCTGTGCAGCCGAAAAGCGTCTCGGACGGTGTCGTGGTGATCTCGAAAAAGAATAGAGTGACCTGGCGCCCATGGCAGCTGCCTTGGACATGGGCTAGCTAAGCACGGCATAGCCTGATGGTGCCCTCGCGAAGCATCCACGACCTTGTGCTGTCTGTCTACCGTGCACAGAAAGATGGCGTGTCGTCTTTTTTGCTGTCCCTCGCCGTCACTCGTCGCGTTCTTTACGAGAGCATTCCACCGCTGCCATCTCAGACAATATCGCTCCGGGCTTGGTTCAAGCATGCATGTGTCGAGGCCCCGGGGGCGAAATCATGTCACGTGACATTGCCATCCCGACACCCCGGCTCCCGGGCGTCTGCAACAAGATTAGCAAACACCTCCTATGCATTTGTCACCCGAATCTTCTACGCTCTATGCTTCGCCAGGGTGTACAAAATTGCTACCGACTATCTGAGGGTCAGGTATACGGTAAACCGGTCTCTGTATGCTATACGTTACCCAGAGCAATGGAACAGTTACTGGTGATATGGTTCCATACGAGTACATGGACCATTTCAAGTCTTCTTTCCTGTCTCGGACCGAAGACAAGGTTCGATATAGTCATCTCCAGCATTGGATCTATGCGGGCATGCGCTCACATTCGGGAGAGCCGGGCTACGTGGGCAGGAGCCGCTCTTATCAACTCCGAGGCATGCGTTCGGCCCGTCCCATAGCCAGACACCATCCCTCATACGTTTTGGATCCTAATGTCTCATCCCAAGATATAACGCATAAGCTGCTGGTGTTCAACTTTCCGTCCACTGATCCCAGCAAGGACCAGACATTCGAAACCGGCACACACATGCGCTTCTCTCCCTTCAATAGAGGACGTAGTTCTCGCCGTCCTCCAGCACCTCCTCCGCCCAGCCTCTATCCGACATCACTTGGCCCAGCAGTCCCCAAGCCGGCGGATCCGCCAGCACCCTTCTCGCAATCTCCACATCGTAGTCGCTCACATCGAGCCCAGCGAGCGCGCGCGCCTGCCGCATTTCCACCAGCTGGCGGCTCCTCGTGGTCCCGAAGGCGCTCTCGGCGAAGACGCGGCAGCGGATGTAGTCCCGCCGGTACCCGTTGCACATGTCCATCCGCCTAGGATCGACACTGGCGAGGAGGTGTGGCAAAAGTTCGTAGACCGCGAACGCGCAGCGACAGTAGTCGCGGTTGCTGATGGGAATCTCGCGGCCGGGGTGGTACATGAGTCGGAGAGGAGCTCCATCAGGACGGTAGTGTCGCCAGCGGCCGACACCGATACCGTATAGGGGAACCAAACCGTACAGACGGCGGTTGGGCCAGCGGCCGACGAGGCGCCAGTAGGTGTCATCGTCGCGGGTCACCGTGTCGGTCGTGTCAAGGCCCGAACCGCGTTCCCGCTGCCTGGAGCTGTCAGTAAGTCTGTTTGCGTATCAAGGAAGCGAAAACAGGCGATGCCGAGTTGAATATTTGCGTACAGTCGGCCGTTGTATCACGTATCCTGGGGCAACACCCTGTACTAAAAGGTTTGACACGGTGCTGCAGTACATACATGCCGGACGCCGTCGCCGGCCCACCTTTCAGCTCATTCCGCCGCGCTTCTTGCAGTAGACGGGTATAGGGCTGAAAATCTTACCCGTCCACAAGTTGCTCGTTTAGGTTCGACATGGTGCGAGAGAGCTTGGTGTAAGCCGTGCGGCGGTTGGGAGTCGTTTTTTGGGTTGGAGAGGCGATGTAGACGCGTCGGGGCGTGGTGAGTTTATATAGCGTTGCGTTGTTGTGGATGGGTATGTGCGTACCCGCAAGCACGTGGCCGGGTTCAGCCCTGGAGCTGATGATCAAGTCTCAGAATGTACAGCTAGTCTTCACTCGATAGTGATAGCATAACGGGGTAACGTAATGTGATGGCAAAGTAGCGAGTTGACGGTGAGGCGTGTATGCCGATCGTGCCATTCGAACGGAAAGCTCAATGACGTTGACGTTAGTGTATACAATGAAGGAAGGCAGAACCGGACAGCGCCCGGAAAGTTCATATGCTGTAGGATGTCCATCGCAGTAGCCACCAAGGATCTTCCATAACTCTTGCAGGATAGACGGATTCAGATGTTGCTCAGTCACCTGGGAACCTTGGTGGAACCATTCACCTCACGTGCATGGTATTCTAGCTCTTGCTTCGATGGCGGCCGACAAGAATGTAGACCTGTATAGTGCCAACTCCTTTGCGCACTGGTATTCGTTCGACACGTTAGAGTAGTCACGAAGGCTCCAGGTGGAGGCGCGTGTGAGGGGAGCTCCACCGATAACCCTTGATCGTGGAAATTAAGAACAAGACGAGCAGACGGGTGGACGAAAGATGGAAATTTAAGAGATCAGGCACTGATGGCAGGTTGAGACGTTGTGTCAAAGCATAGAAGGTGCGGAAGAGCGTTAGAGGAGGTTGTTGAAGTCGGAGGAAGATTGAGCCGAGGAACGCACCTTCCTACATCGGTGCTCGCGTTCCTTCCATCGACATCCGCCCGGCATCATCAGGTACATGTAGAGAAAGCCATTATGAGAGGATTTTCTAGTCGCGTATGTCTTCGGAGAGGTATTGCGCCTGACTGAGCGGCTCTGACTAGGTGTAAGGAAGAGACGTAGCGCGTTCTATCCTCGTCCGTCGCATTTCGTCTCCCTTCATTGCCAGCCATGGAGTGCTCCAAAGAGCAGCGGCTCGGGTGTTCTACGACCGTTTTAGATGTCTGGGGGACATGCAAGAGTAGTGATTTCAGGTTATAATTTGATAGAGGGATCTCTAATGCGGAACGTTCTCCCTGCTACAGCCAGTTCTCTTAGCCGTATGGTTGTTTTACACCAGACTAGGCAATACGTAGGACATTTGGTTTCAACTTTCGATACAGAACCGCCTTAAAGATCCGGCTCTGTGTGCAGAAGGAGAGCTACGCATGATGGAGAACCGCACCAGAGCAACAACATCACGCACTCAGAAGCTGGAGCACGTCCCAAAAAAAAGTTCAGAAAACTATGTAAGGATCACACACGTACGCCGGACTCGGATGGTTGCCCCCGACTACCCGCAACCACCGGTCAGCCCCTCCAAGGGATTGCTCCGTACGTAACTTTCACAGGCGCACCTGTAGGCTGTCCCTCCGGCGTACGTGCGACTCGAGACCTGCTGCTTTGGACAAGCCATGGACCTTGCGGCCTGTCGGAGAGCCGCAGAGCGGACTTCCATATCGCAGGCTATCTCCCAGCACCTTCACCGTCGTAAATGGCACATCCTGGCAGTCTGACGGCTGCCAGTCTGGTCCACCTGGGGAAGCCCGAGGCGAGAGTGAAAGGTCGGTGGGCGGTACCGCCTGCAGCAAGAACCCGAGCTCCCTACCCCGTCAGAAGAAGTGTGGGCGGCGTTGGACTTACCTGTGGCTGGGCGACCGGGGTCGCAAGTGAGAGTAGAAGAAGGTGAGAGAGGGCGGGTCGACTTTGGGTAGGCGGAAGGTTGGCCCGAGCGCGATAGGGACGCTGCGATCACGTGTTTGCGGTGAAAGAGAGAAATGGCTTCACTAGGGAACACTGCGAGAGCACATGCTCCGAAAGCGGGTGAATGCGGGAAGTGAACGAATGTGTCAAGCAATCAATTGGCAAGATTATGCAAGGGATCGCTAGATGAGCTATCTACGATGAAAATGTTACGAAAACACAACTCAGACTAAGGCGTGCTACCCCCCTCTCGCAGCACGCGGTGAGCCTCTCCACTGAAAAGCCCCCGAACTGCAGGCTCTCCCTCTGGAGCACGAACACAAACGTGCGAAAGGATCTGGAAGCTACGCCGTCCCTGAATCACCCGTTGATATTAAGCCATGGACCTTGCGATCTGGCGGACAACAAGCAAATCCACGTCGTAGGCATCTGACCAGGCCAACCAGGGCTGGAGTGGTACCGCGGTCAACCGGAGCTCAGCTGCGTACGCAGCGGAAAAAGTAGGGAAGTAATTTGAGAGGAGAAGTGAAAGAGGGGCACGATCCGGCCGTCTTGGATACGTCACAAGTTGAGCGGTCTGCGCGCCTCATTAGAAGCACGTTGCTGCTGTGAGAGGGTGAGCCGCCTTCCGGGTCAAGTGCGGCGAGCAAAGGTCCACGGGTATACTGGTTTGTTTCTACGACGAGCGTAGGACTCCGAACTGTTTCAACCACCAAACCTTCGCAGAATATCACCTAGGGTAAGTAGCAGACATGAGTGCTTGTTTATCTATCAGCCCACACGCGTTCGATCGCTTTCCACCGCACGCAACCTTCAACTTCAACAGCAAACCTGGCGCAACTCGAGCGCCCTGCAGACACATCTTCAAGCATATAGATTAACAAACAAAGACACCATGTCTGGACTCCAGCCTGATAGCAACCTGGCCGATAGCGCGCCCACGAAGAGCCCCTCCAAGCAGGACGCACTCACACCAGACATACCTACCGAAGACCCACTCGCCGAACTCGCCGACTTCGACCTCGCCGCTGCTGCCCAAAAGCTCAAATGCAACCCCGATCACGACTCCATCTGGAACACGATCGACATCCTGCAGAAGCGGGTCCTAGAGCTTGAGCCCAAAGTTGCTTTCTTCGAGGGCCTCTTCGGATACCCTGCGGAGTACCTCATGGCCTTCAGACCCGACGAGCTCAAGAGATTCAGTAACATCATATTCATGGGACAGCAGAAGTTGGAGGGGAAGGCGCTACAGAGGGCGTTCGCGGAGAAGACGGGGAGGATGCCGTCGCTGGAGAGTCTGGCGGGCAAGACGGTCGTCGAGGAGCTCAAGGAGGCGCACTATGAGTTTGCGGTTGCGCTGCCGAAGAAGGCGAAGGAGGGATTGGACCGGAAGATTCGCAGTAAGTGTTTCCTCATGGAGACAGGACCCGCGATGCTGATGTGCACGCTAGAAGTGCGCGAGGAGGACGCGAAGAAGAACCAGGCGGCGACGGCTGCTCAGGTAGTCGACGCGCAGAAGACACCGGCTATCATCGAACAAACAACGCCGAAGAAAGAGGTCACACTCAAGGTCGGCAAGAGGCATTTGCAGGACCTCGCCGATCGAGGCATTTCTACTGAGAGCCCGGCCCCCGGCTCGTACACCGCGTCAGCCGCCATGGGGGCGGTGCTCAAGTCGCCGTTGAAAGCAGAAGCTCCTTCCGTCGGACGCACCCCATCCGACTTGGCCCAGAAGCGCAAACGCGTAGTTGTGATCAGCGATGACGATGACGAAGACGCCGGCCAGGACAACGGACGTGGTAAGTCGAACAAGCTGAGCTGAGGTATTATTTTCTGGGGCACGGAATGGTTCGGAGTGTTTGTGGATCATGGATAGGTGGTGTGGGCGCATTCAGCATTATCCCGAGCACGGTTGTGTTCAAGGATGTAACATCTTCACTCTTTATTCCTGAGACGAGGGCCTAACGGTAAGAAGAGCAACGCGCTCTTATGGCGCTGAATGAATAGGTATCATTCGAGTGTGTGTGCCTTCAAGTACAAGAGGTAGGCCAGGACTTCACCCAAAAGCGAGAACGCAGTGAGGGAACGCAGTTCGGTGGTAGCAAGCCTGAGAGCATCTGTGTACGCCATGTGGTTTGCTAGAGGGCATGCATAAATGATAGAAAGCATCATTGAGGTCTATAATTGATACCAACGGCTACCTGGGGCGAGATATCATGTGCCAAAAAAAGGCATCAGAAATTTATTTGGATCTACCTGGATAAGTTACGCACCTAGGTATGCTCCAGAGTGAGCTCGCACAACGTAATAACGGGCGCTCTCGTGGTGCTTGTTCTCCTTGTGATCATAATGTTTCTTAACCTCAGCTTCAGGCTCAGCTTGAGCGTCGCGAACAGTCTTAGCAGCTTATTCTAGCGGTGCTCGTCCTTGTGCTAATGGTGCTTCTTCAGTTCAGCCTCGGCCTCAGTTAGTGCTCCTGGCTTAGCACCGCGAGTAGCTTTTTTGCTTGTGTCTTGTAACGGTTGTTCTCGTGTTGTCTTTGGATCTGGGTCCGCAATAGCCATCAGCCTCGGCTGGACGCAGCCGAAAGGCGTTGTTCAACGCCACATCTTCGCTTCTGCATACCACCTGGGCATGCTTATGTTTAGCCTGTTCCCGTGGTACCGTTCGACAGGGAGTCGAGCAATATAAATTGAGGATGCCACCACCTCTATTAGGTTCATAAATGTCTCTTTGCTCCCCTCCTTGTTTTCCTCATGAAGCCCGTGTCGTTGCCGACATGTCTCCTTTCGGCGGCATTGCTCCTTGCTGCAGCGGGAGCTGCAACGCCGCCGCAAAAACCGCGTACTGCTGACTTTGTGTTCTACAATGGCTCCATCTACACACTGGACGCAAAATCATCCACGGCGGAGGCATTGGCCGTAGAGGATGGTGTCATTGTCTTTGTCGGCCCGAATGCGGGGGTCAAGCCACGCATCGGCAACGAGACCAAGGTAGTCGACCTACACGGTCGCGCCGTCATCCCCGGACTAGTCGACTCGCACATGCATGCCCTCTCCGCCGGCCTGTTTCTCCTCAAGTGCGACCTCAACTACCAGCCGCTGGACATCGACGCCATCTTGAGCCATGTCCAGCGCTGCATCGACGACGAGCCGGCCAAGGGCGACGACGTCTGGGTCGAGGTGGTCAATATGGACTATCCGAGCCTCGTCGAGCGCAGCGGCGCCGTCGGGAAAGACCGTCTGGACTCGCTACGCACGAATCGGCCCGTCGTCCTGCGCTCGAGCGACTACCACACCGTTTTGGTCAACTCCCGAGGCCTCGCCATCTCCAACATCACTGCCGACACCCCCGAGCCCCCCAACGGCAAGATCGAGCGTTTGCCAGGGAGCAACGAGCCCTCCGGTGTCATCCAAGATGCTGCTGACTTCTTGCTCAAGATTCCCCCGCCCACGGCGGATGAAATCGTACAAGCGGGTCGCGCTGCCCTGCAGGTGCTCCGCCAAGCCGGCATCACGACGTTCCAGGACGCCGCCGCGGACAAGTCCCATCATGAGTGCTTCTCAACTATTCTTGCGGAAGGCGGGCTGAGTGCACGGGCTTACTTCGACTACCGCATTGAAGCACCGAGCAGCGTCGACGGCGTTGCTAGCCTGGTGGCGAAGACGGTCGATACGATCCGCGCCTTTAATGACAATTCCACCATGCGGCCTGCCCCGTCGCTCAGGTGGCAGGCTATCAAGGCGTTTATCGATGGAGTCATCATCTACCCTGCTAGAACAGCAGCTCTGATCGAGCCGTACTGGAGCCCCGTGAATGGAACTAATAACACGGTGTGGGCACCAGACCCAAACACGCTGAACAAGCCGTACTGGAGTCCTGAGATCCTGACCCGCACCCTCGAGGGACTCTTCCTTGCAGGCGTAGACGCGCAGCTACACGTCGACGGTGATCTTGCTGTTCGGATTGGCCTTGATGCCGCCGAGTCGTTCCGCAAGCGACATCCGAGCCGCACGTTCAAACTGGGCCTCGCTCACGACGAGCTGTCCCACCAAGATGACTGGGCCCGCTTCGCTCAGCTTGGTGTTGACGCCATCGTGAGCTTCCAGTGGTCGCAGCTCAGCTCCACCTACATCCCAAACACCTTTGCGTCCCTCGCCGACTACCGCCTGCGCAACCTGCAAGCCTACGCCCAAATCGAGAAGGCCGGCCGGCCCGTGGTGTACGGAAGCGACTGGCCGGTAAACCACCGTTTTCTGAGCCTCTCCACATGTACCGAATAAGGCAGCTGACAAAAGCGTCTAGATCGATCCTCTCGATGAGTTCCTTGCCCTCAAAGTCGCCGTCACGCGCTCGGGGGATCCCGAAAACCCTAATTCCCCCGCCTCGCAAGGACCTCCTTACGACGGCGTCTTCCCCGGCGAAGGCATCTCACGGGAGGCCGCCTTACGCGCCATCACTATCAACGGCGCACGGTTCCTGCGGGCCGACCGCCACATCGGCTCGCTAGAAAAGGGCAAACTAGCCGACATTGTTGTGTTAGAGAACAACTATTTCCAGGTGCCCGAAGCAGCGCTTGGCCGCCAGCGCGTGCTACTCACCATGGTAGGAGGCGAGGTGGTGTACCTCGCCGATGGTGCGGGAGAAGGGTTTGGAGGTGTTACGCCGAGGTTCCCTAATAATAGTACTAGTACCGCGAGGCTGGCGCGCAAGGCCGTGGGCGGCCTAGACCGCAAGCAGTTACCCATGTCAGGGAAGGCGGCTGTGGCGAGGTTGAGGAAGCGAGCAGAGTGTATGCACTCGTAATATTGTTAAAGGAAAATCCCCCTTAGGTTTAGGCGGGGCCCTTTTTAGGTATAAAAGGTAGTTACTAACTCTCTAATGTGTCTCCCTTATATTGCTGAAGAACACCACTCCCTATCCAAGTATACGATACGGAGCATTATACACATAATAATTAACCGATCGGGGACTTGCCGCATCCCTGCATTAATAGACGCCATTTGTGCCAAGCCGTACAGTAACAAGCGACCCGGCGTCAATAGGCATCAACGACCCGCATCCCACTACAATAGTCTCAAAAAGTCCTTGTATACCTCAGTACGATCGCTTAATGGCTAGCCTCTCTGCATTTGTGCGCTATCTGCGCCTCAAACTCCTTGTCTCCCTTATCCGCCTCACCACTAAACTCCTCGCCCCGATTCCGACGCCCAACCCCGACTCTGTACTGAGAATCCCGTCACGAGACAACCGCCGCACTATCAAAGCCCATCTTTACAAGCATTCTGCAGAGAATGCTGGAAGCAGGGGTTGTCATCCAGTCTTAATCAACTTTTACGGCTCCGGCTTCGCCCTTCCTCTCCATGGTGCTGACGATAGTTTCTGTCGTCTCATCGCCACTGCCACCAGTTATGTGGTACTCGATGTCGAGTATCGCCTGGGACCGGAAGACCCGTTTCCTGCGGCGGTCAATGACGTCGAGGATGCGGTCAAATACGTGCTTAACCGACCGGAAGAGTACAAGACCTCGCAGGTCTCCGTATCCGGGTTCTCATCGGGCGGCACCCTCGCGCTCATTGCCCCGACGCTGTTCGCCCCCGGCACCTTCCAGTCCGCCATTGCTTTCTACCCAGCGACGAACCTTGCCATGGACCCAAGCCTGAGGAAGCCCCCAGCGCTGAACGCGAAGCCGCGCTCGTCGTTCTGGACTAGGATCTTCCGGGATTCATACATAGGAGAGATGGATCCCCGAGATCCGAGGATATCTCCAGCGTATGCTGATATGTCCAACTACCCCGCCAACATGCTGGTCGTAACGGGGGAGTTGGACTCGTCGGCGATCGAGGCGGAAGAGTTAGCCGAGAAAGCTAAGACTGAAGGCGTAGCAAGTAGTAGGAATGTAATGCTTCGAAGGATGAAAGGGTGCGGCCATGGCTTCGATAAGAAGAACACGGATAAATTTTGCGTCCGGGCTAGAGATGAGGCTTATGGACTTGCAGTGGATATGTTGAAGAAAGTCGCAGATGAGAGCGGTTGACTAACAGCTACAGTTGCATATTGCGTTGGAGGTCATATTAGCACCGCCCATGATTGATTCGAGGTGCTTTGAGGTGGATCTTTCGGATACGAATTATTGAGGAAAGCTACACTATAACGTGTTTTATCGCTCAGTGGGATTTATTAGTCTATGGGACGCCCCAAAAAAATCGCGGCGGCTTTTTAATAAATAGTTCCACAACGTCGGAATAAAATATATATAATTAAATCTACCGTACTTTAGCAGCTAGTGCCAGCAATTATCTAATATACACTTAATATAAAAACTTCTTTAGGTTTTAATACTATCTACTATAGCTAATAGAAAGTTAATTAAAACTACGTTTACAGCTATTAAGTTGTTAAAATTTAGAGTATTTATTACTTATATTTTTTTACGTTTATCTATAAGAGCTGTATCGACTCGATATATACTATATCCTTACTTAATATAAAAGTAGGTAAAAATTAAAGGCAGTATAACTAGGACCCATTAAATATATAATTTTTTAAATATTATAGTTAGTAAAGTAATAACTTAAACTAATAACTTATTAAATTATAGTAGTAATAATAGTAGAATAATAACTATAAAATAATAATAAAGTATTTATAGGTCGTTGTCTTAAATAGAGTAAAACTATTAACTACTATTATAGGTATTATAAAACTATAGGCCGTATATAGCACGTTTAAAATAGTAAATATAATAGCTTTCTCTCCTTTTTATAAATATTATATATATATATAAAGTTTAATATTTTTAATTATATCTATAATCTTAACTTTATACTAGCGTTTAATACTTAGACTAAATAACCTCTAGCGTACGGTATAGACTTTCGCTAATAGTAATAATTAAATAGATTATATTAAGGACTACTCTAACTTTTACCTTTACGTAGTATAACTAATTTATTAATTATATATAAATTACTATTCTATAGTATACTAAACTATAGTACGCTAAGCTATATATTAAGCTATATATTATAACTATAACTTTATTAACTAGAATAAAAATATTTTTATAATTTTTATATATACTTACTTTTTTAACTATAACTAAAAAAATAACTTTTTTTTAGCTTATACCTTTTCTAGACTAGTGTTTTAATACTATACTAAACCTCTTTTTATATAATAATAATTACTAAAAAGTATAATAATAAGTACTCTATTCTATTATAATAATACTATACTAAAACGTAGTTCTATATAATTAAGGAAATTAATTAATAAAAACTTAGTAATTAAAATATTTATAAGTGATATATAAGACTTATTAAATATTTATTAATTTTTTAAGTAAAATAGTTACTAAGTTATTTTATACTAAATAATTAATTTAAATAGTAATTACTATAAAACTAACTTAAAACTAAAAGTATACTTTTAATTTATAAGTAATATAGTAAAAAATTAGTTAATATAATATTTAGTTTTACTATATATATAATATAAGTAAAAAAGACTGTTTTTTTTTAGTATTATAGGGGGTGTAATAATAAAAATTAATTAAAAAAGATATCCTTTTAAAAATTTATATAAAATTAATTACTAAGCTAAAAAAATACGTACATAATACTGGTTTAAAAAGAATATTATAGAAACTATTATAAAATTTTTAATTAATACTTATTAATTACGTATAATAAATAAAAATTACTTAAATAAAGTAATTTTTTATATCTTTTTTTTACGTTCCTATAGCCTTTTAGTTAGTAAATATATTTAACTAAAATTTTAACTATACCTTTTTAGGCCTAATATAGGTCACGTGACTAGCTTATTAAAGTATATTAGTAATTTAATAATAAAATTATATTAATAATAAAAATTTAGTTTATACTTATATAATTACTACTTACGTAATATATTATTAATAATATAGTATATTAAAAAATATTTTTACTTTTATAAACCTAAACTTCTATTTCTATAAAATAGCGCCAAATTTTTTTAAATTTAAATCTAAAGTTAAACTTCTTTAAAAAGTATATAATTCTTTTTCTTTAATTACTACTACTTTATAAAAGTCTTAGTAAAGTATTTATAACGCTATAAAAAGAATTTAAAAAAAGAAAATAATAATTTTAATATAAAAAAGGTTAAAAAAATAAAATTTTAGGGTTAACTTTTAGAGATAAAAGAGTTATTAATAGAGACTTAACTAGAAGTCCTAAAAAAGAATAGAAAAAAGTATTAATAGAAAATAGTCTAAATATTAAAAAAAGAGCTTTATAATACTTTTTAAATAAAAAAAGGTACTCTATTAATATAAATAATAAAAAACCTATTATAAATAAAGAAGACGCTAAAAAAATATAAAAATATAGAAAAGAGAATATAAAAAATATAAAAAAAATAAATTTAAAAATAATAATATTTTCTAATAAGTTAGTAATATAAAGGGGTAAAGTTAGAAGAAAATATTATAGAAAAAGTAGTAATAATAGAGTAGAAAAAGAATTATCTATATATTAATTATAAAGTAAGTAATTTTAACTTTTTAAAATATTAAAATATATAACTTTTTATATATTTTTAAGTAATAGTTTTAATTATTTAATATTAATTATATTAATTATATTATAGATCGAGATCTTACCCTATAAGATTAGGATATAATTTAAATATAATGTAAGAGTAATTTACTATATATTAAAATACTAAATACTAAATTGTACTATTTTTTATACTAGTACGGACTATATAAATAAAGTCCTTATACCCGAAGTTAAACTAAATATAAAAAGGGGTAAGTTATATAAAGTTTTATTATCCCTTTTTTTATTAATATAATAATATAATAATATAATAATATATAAATGAAGGTATACACATACTCCTCCTTTTTTGAAACCCCTTTTGGTCGCCCCGAGCCACCACAGCCACACTATTTGTTCGATTAGTATATAAATATATATAATAATATAATAATATAATAATATAATAATATAATAATATAATAATATAATAATATAATAATATAATAATATAATAATATAATAATATAATAATAGAATAATAGAATATGAAGGCATGCATATACTCCTCCTTTTTTAAAAACCCTTTTAGTCGCCCCGAGCCACCACAGCCACACTATTTGTTCGATTAATATACAAATATATAATAATAGAATAATAGAATAATAGAATAATATAATAATATAATAATATAATAATAGAATAATATAATAATAGAATAATATAATAATATAATAATATAATAATATAATAATATAATAATATAATAATATAATAATATAATAATATAATAATATAATAATATAATAATATAATAATATAATAATATAATAATATAATAATA